>PVKY010009143.1:0-13526 GCA_004027775.1 Bradypus variegatus
AAGTCCTTCCCCAGCCTGGAAGTTTTGTCACTGTCAGAATAGAGCATTTAAAGATACACCTCAGGCTATTGTCCGACAAGTACTCTCCAGCACCTTCAGTTCCACCCCTGCCAGGGGCCACCAAAATGCAAAAAGATAAGGAATCAGTGAGAAGACAGAAGGGACAAAATGTAGGGGAAAAAAATGGCTTTTTTGGAGTCTGGGAATGGGTGCCCGCTTTTAGGTGCCCCCACTTCTCAGAGCCCAGCCCTTCTTTAGCGCCCCCAGCTCCCAAAATTAGTTAATTAATTTGTTAATTAATTTTGCAGTTGAGGCTGGGTTGAGCCCCTCTTCTTGCCCTCAGCAGATAGCTGTTTTTTTGGGTCTTTTTTTTTCCCCCTTTTCAGGGAGTCAGCAGCAAGACAGTCTGTGAGATCTGGGTGGGGACAGGCGCCAGACCCCTGGTCCAGGGAACTTACAATGTTTGCTGTGATCTCGGCTTTTCCTCCAATTCCAAACTTGCATCCAATGTGTGACTGGTTACTGGACACCCCGAAAACAGTGTTTCATATAGTTCTTGGGTATTTGCCAGCTGCATTCATGTTTTCACTAGATGTCTCCTTCCAGGATTTGAGCAGTTTTGTAATTCTCCAACAATTATTTAACCCTGATCATGAAGATCCACCAATGCACCCTCAGGATCCTAAAGCCTCACTGTATTCCTTTCCACTGTGCAGCTTTTCCAGCAGGCCCAGGGTCACAGTGATGTCAGGCCGTGGTTGAGGATGTCAGCACTTCTGTTCAACTCAGGGTGCTAAGGATGCAGCTTCCACCCGAAGGATTCTGACCTCGGAGGACTCCAGGGGTTCACAGGGTGGGGATGCAGAGAGGGTGCTGTGTCCAGGGGTCCCAGTGGGAAGCGGCCGACCCCTTCCAGAGGGCAACCCAACTCCACCAGCTTGGCAAACTGCCAAGTGCCTCCCTGGAACCCCCACCCCTCCCACCACCGGAAGCCCTAAGAGTACTTACTCTTCATTTGGAATTATTTCATGTATTAAAGTGACCAAAAGATTTTAATTTCCCTACTGTGCCCACCATCACATTGGAACCTCCCCCAGTCTTGGAGAAGTAGGCGCTACATCTGCCTAATTACTAAAATAATAAATAAATAAATAATGGTGTCATCCCTAATGCCTCCCCCTACAAACCAATTTGTCTACAACATCTCTTGAATACATTCATTTCTCCCTGTACCCATGCAGAAACATGCTATCAGAATCCTCTGCCTGCACCATATCTCATCACAGTACCACTCTTCCTAAAACCCTTCATAGTCTATCATTGCAACTCAAACTGCATTTTCATAGGTAACAAGACCTACAAAACCCAGGCCCTGTCTGCTTTCATGTCTTCATTTCTTTCTACTCTCCCCATTATGAACAGATAACTGTGGTGTGTGTATGCCTGTGTGTATGTGTATTCTTTTTGTGATGACATCAAACTGTTTTTTTGTATTTATTCACTGTAAATTGTTATATTTTCAACCTTGGAATCTCTGCCTCTGAATCGTTCAATGTCTGGTGATCCAGATAACTGTGACTTAGCTTAGATGTATACATATACACTTATGTACACAAATAGTAATAGCAGCATTATTTGTAACTGTTCAGATAATTTAAATAGATAAAATGTGATATAATCATAAGATGGAAAACTCTAAAGCAATGAAGGTAAATAAAAAGACTGCTACTCACTATGATGTAGATGAATCTCACAAACATGACATTGATTTAAAGGCACGCACAAAGTAATACATATTCTATGATTCTATTTAAATGTATGAATATTCAGGTTTGTGTCTATTGGGTTGAGAGAGGATATAGTAATTGGGAAGGGATGTGAGGAGTCTTTACTGTGGAGTGAGTGACATTCTATGTTTTGAACCAGTGTAAATCCTGGTATGTTCTCCAAGATAATTCATTGAATTGTTCATTTTTCATTAGTGTGATTTTTCTGTATGAAGGTTATACTTCAAATTAAAAGGTTTATTAAATTGACTAGTGTTCAGGTAGTTAGCAAAGAGAATGAGAATGTCAAGCTTGATTAAGCATACACATGGTAGTGTAATTACTTAATAGCTACAAAATTCATGTAAAGGAATATAGGAGGACAGGTTTTCAGTGAAAGGTAGGATAAGATTATAAAGAATACTGAATTCTAAATTAAGGGCTATAAATTTTAGTCTATACATAATGAAGAAGTATTGCAATTTTTATTTCATTTTGCTAGGTTGAAAATGTTGTCACAAGTCATAAGTTATTCCCCCCTAGAGGAGATGGTTATATAATTCAGAAATGCAATTTATGAATTAGTGATTATAAAAAAGTCAATTATCAGGACTAATTCCATCCACACAGGTTTCTCTGCTCCCTTTCTCCACCACAGACAGACTGCTCATTCCTGTCTGCAATGCACTCTTCTTTTACCAACTTCTCGATAAACTGGAGCCCAGACCTAGCACTCAGCCAGCAATATGACCTATCCCTGCTGCCATACATGGGGAGCTCCAGAGGTTTTCCATCTCAAAAAAATCAAACCTTGGTTCCCTATGTTTGTGTTTTTTTTTTGAACGCAATTTTATTGAGATATAATCACATAACATACAGTCATTCCAAGAGTACAATCAGTTGTTCACCATACCATCATACAGTTGTGCATTCATCACCACAATCTTTGAATATTTTCATTACTCCAAAAAATAAAAATTGAAATAGAAAAGAACATTCAAAATATCCCATTCCCTTCCGCCCCTCATTGTACATTTACTTTTTCTTTTATTTTAAATAAAATATTTTTCATTAATGAATAATTCAAGTGACAATTTTACCATTACAATCAGTTGCCCCTGTGTACCCTCATACAGCTGTGCATCCATCACTACACTTGATTTTTGTTCAATTTTCAGAAACTTTTCACTACTCCATACAAGAAACAAAATGAAAAATGAAAAAAGAAAAATAAAAAGGGAAATTGAATCCTCCCCATCCCTGACCACCTTCCCTCAATTGTTGACTCATAGTGTTGGCATAGTACATATGTTACTGTTCATGAAAAAATGTTGAAACACTATTAACTTGAGCATACTGTCTACAATAGGTATATATTTCTTCCCTATATATCCTTCTACTATCAAATTCCAATTGTATTGTCATACATTTGTTCTGGTTCATGGAAGTGATTTCTAATATTTGTACAGTTAATCATGGACATTGCCCACCACAGGACTGAGTTTTATGCATTCCCATCTTTTGACCTCCAACTTTCCTTCTGGTGACATATATAACTCTGAGCTTCCTCTTTCCACCTCATTCACATGCCACTCACCACTGTTAGTTATTCTCACATCTTGCTACCGACACATCTGTTCATTTCCAAACATTTAAGTACACCCTAGTTGAACATTCTCCTCATACTAAGCAACTGCTCCCTTTTTAAGCCTCGTCCTATATCTTAGTACCTTATATTTCATGTCTATGAGTTTACATATTATAATTCGTTCCTATCAGTGAGACACTGCAATAATTGCCCTTATGTGTCTGGCTTATTTCACTCAGTATACTGCCCTTGAGGTTTTGTCATCAACCCATTTTTTTTTTAGTATGGTTTTGTTCACCATACATTCCATCCTAAGTAAACAATCGATGGTTCTCTGTATGGTCATATATTCATGTGTTCACCACCTTCACCACTATCTATATAAGGGCATCTACATTTCTTCCACAAGGCAGGAGGGAGAGTCAAAGAAAGCAGAAAGGGAAAAGAAAGAGGAAAAAAAATGACAGCTAAGAAGTAGCAAAAGGAAAAACAACTTTAAATCAAAGTAGAGTAAAGAATCAGACAATACCACCAATGTCAAGTGTTCAACATACCGCCCCCATCCTCCCATCTGCATTCCCCCAATTATATCACCCTTGCTAGACCAAAGGAAGCACAATACAATGACTCTATCAGTCACAGTCTCCAGTTTATGCCAATCGCATCCCTCCCCCAATGCCTCCCCACCCCCAACACCCTGCAAGGTCAACACCCACCCGCTCCCCCCCAGAAAGGAACATATCTGTACATTTTATCACAATTGTTGAACACTCTAGATTTCACCAAGTTGCACAGTCCCAGTCTTTATCTTTCCTCCTTTCTTCTGGTGTCTCACATGCTCCCAACCTTCCTCTCTCAACTGTATTCATGATTGTCTTTGTTCAGTGTACTCACATTGTTGTGGTACCATCTCCCAAAATTGTGTGTCAAACCACACACTTCTGTCTTCTATCCCTCTGTAGTGCTCCCTTTAGTATTTCCTATAGGGCAGGTGTCTTGTTCACAAAGTCTCTCATTGTCTGTTTGTCGGAAAATATTTTGAGCTCTCCCTCATATTTGAAGGACAGCTTTGCTGGATATCAGATTCTTGGTTGGTGGTTTTTCTCTTTCAATATCCCAAATATATCACACCACTTCCTTCTTGCTTCCATGGTTTCTGCTGAGATCTGCACATAGTCTTATTAAGCTTCCTTTGTATGTGATGGATTGCTTTTCTCTCGCTGCTTTCAGGGTTCTCTCTTTGTCTTTGACATCTGATAACCTGATTATTAAGTGTCTTAGTGTAGGCCTATTCAGATCTATTCCATTTGGAGTACGCTGCACTTCTTGGATCCGTAATTTTATGTCTTTCTTAAGAGATGGGAAATTTTCATTAATTATGTCCTCTATTATTGCTTCTGCCCCCTTTCCCTTCTCTTTCCCTTCTGGGACACCAATGATATGTACATTGTTGAACTTTGTTTCATCCTTAAGTTCCCAGAGATGTCGCTCATATTGCTTCATTCTTTTCTCCATCTCCTCCTTTGCATGTAGGCTTTCAGGTGTTTTTTTCTCCAGTTCCTGAGTGTTTTCTTCTGCCTTTTTAGACCTGCTGTTATATGTTTCCACTGTGTCTTTCATCTCCTGTGTTGTGCCTTTCATTTCCATATATTCTACTAGTTGTTTTTTTGAACTTTCGATTTCTGCCTTATGTATGCCCAGTGTTTTCTTTACAGCCTCTATCTCTTTTGCAATATCTTCTCTAAACTTTTTGAATTGATTAGCATTAGTTGTTTAAATTCCTGTATCTCAGTTGAAGTGTACATTAGTTCCTTTGACGGGGCCATAAGTTTGTTTTCCTTAGTGTAGGTTGTAATCCTCTGTTGTCTAGGCATGGTTTCATTGGTTATCCAAATCAGGCTTTCCTAGACCAGAACAGGCTCAGGTCCCAGAGGGAAGAAATATTCAGTATCTGGTTTCCCTGAGGGTGTGTCTTAGAAAATTGCTCCATCCTGTGATGCCTCAGGTCACTGTGCTTTTCTGCCCAGCAGGTGGTGCCTATTAGCCTATAATTCTTGACTGGTGTGAGGAGGTGTGGCCATGTTCCCCCAGGCTCTGGGGTCTGGTTCTGAATTGAAAGGGCCCCTTCCCTTTCCTCTTAGAGAAGATAGACCCCCTAGGGGGGGTCATTAGCATTTCAATGGTCTCTCTCTGCTTGTGCTGTCCCCACCCTTCTCTGAATCACAGTCCTGGGAAACATAATGACTGGGGCTTTCTCCACTGAGCCGAAAAAGAAACAGATAGTCCCCTTCAGACCAAGTCCAAGTAAGGTCAGTCATCACCCAAAGCCTCTGTCTGTTTTCTGGGGATTCGTACTTGTAGTGAGCAGTTCACACTCGCTACTTAAAACCCCAGTTGGAGCTCAGCTGAGCTATATTTGCTTGTTGGGAGAGAGCTTCTCCCTGGCACCACAAGGCTTTGTAGCTCAGGCTATGGGGGAGGGGGTCTCGCTGGCACCATGAGGCTTTGTAGCTCAGGCTATGGGGGAGGGGTTCTCGCGACTTGGATCCACAGGTTTTCCTTGCAGATTTTATGCTGTGATCTCGGGCATTCCTCCTAATTCAGGTTGGTGTATGATGAGAGGACGATCTCATTTGTCCCCTTGCAGTTATACTGGATTATTTACTAGTTGTTTCTGTTTTTTTTTCAGTTGTTCCAGGGGGACTACTTAGCTTCCACACCTCTCTATGCCACTATCTTCCGCCCTCCACAAATATGTTTTCACATGAGGTGGAACAAACGAATGTCGACATTTGAATGGGACTGGGGGGGGAATAGAATCAATGCAAACTAGAGACTGCAATCAACAGAAACACTGCATCACGCTTCCTTCAGTACAACAAAGACAATACACCAAAGCTAAATGCATACAGGGGATGGGGAATAGGAAAAGGGCATGGGACTTCCAGCATTGGTGATGCCGTCCCACCCCCCACTCCACTTTAGGTCAATGCCATCTTTTCTCCCATCACCTTCCAGCCATCAAGTTTTGTGTTTGTTTGATTCTTTTCTCTTTTTCTTCTTCTTCTTCTTTTTTTTTTTTTTTTTTTGCCTCTCTGTTCTTTGATTCCCCCTCCAACATCCCTCTCTCTAACGCTGTGAGGATGCACGTTTTTGGCCTTACTGTGACCTGTGCTGTCACTGTATTTGTTTTCAGGACTATCAGATCTCCGCAACATTTTCTTTGGTGGTGAAGGATCTGTGGTGTCTCGCGTCTTTTCATGTCTGTGATCACAACTACTGGGGTGACTCTTTGATGAATACTTAAGTGCCTGGTAAGGCTGCGAGTCCCCCTCCGGTCGTGACAGCCATCACTGAGTCTCTGCTGTTTCCTTGCATATATTATCATCAATGCCCGGCCTGTGAGTGTGTGGCGGGGAGCGGGGTGAGCGGCCGCGAGAGGTGGGCGGGCGGGCGGCACCAGGGCCCAGCACGCCCTCGGCGAGTCTCAGCACCTCCCCGTTACTGGCGCCGGCGCTCCCGGGCCATCTCCCCCGCTGACGCCACGCTCACTCTCGGCCCGGCCGGCGGCGCCAACTACACGCGGCAGCGGCAAAGCGGGGGGAGGGGTGGGACCCAGACGCGTCCGGCTCAGCCCGGCGGAGAGCAACCGCCTGCTCCGCTTTCCCCTCCTGTTCCGCTGCCTCCTCTCCTCCTCCCATCGCTGCCGCTGTTGCCTGGTCCCTCTGCTGCGCCGCCACCTCGTCTTCCTCCTCCTCCTCCCACCGCCGCTAGTGCAGCCGCCGCCGCTCCACCAACTCCCTCTGTTTGTGTTTTGGTATAGATCCCTGTCCTCATTTTATTCAAACTCTCATTTAATGCAGATTTTGGCTCTCTCCCTGTCTTATCTAGGATTAAATGACCCCAGAGTCTTGGGATTGTTATCCTACCTCATTGGCCATTGACACTGTACCCTACCTCTTATCTTGAGTCCTCAGGATCCAGCCCTATGCTTTCCTTTTTTATCTCTCTATACTTTTCAGGGGCCATCCCATTTATTCCTGTGGTTTTGAATACAATCCCTGTGCTGATCACTCCCTAGCTTCTGGTCTATGCCTCAAACTTGCAAAATTTAAATCACAAGCTCTGATGGAATTTAGCCTTGGTAAAATTTTATTAATGCCATACATCACGCATCTGCTTGCCAACGGCAGGAATCCTGACAGGACACAAATGTTTTAGAGAATTCAGAGTACTTAGCAATTAACTTTTGTTTAGATAGAAAATTAAGCATAGTAGTGAATATACATAGACTTTACAATAAAAAATTATTTAAATCCAATTTATGTCTTGATATGTAAAATATTTTTAGATCCATTTACTATAATGGCAAAAAGCTTTCTTATACTACCAAAAGTTGTTTGTGCGTGTGTATGTGTGTGTGTTTTACAGTTTCCAAAGGCTTATAATGCTATAACAATGAATGTGAACTTACAGTTCACTTAGAATTGTATCATTTTCTCCAGAGATGATTCATTTTAATAATCATTATGTCAATTCATTAACTCTAATGTCATTAATAATCTATTATTCACAAACCCTGAAAATCATTTTAATATTAGGAACAGCTCAAGTACTTTCACCTGAAAAATTCCTGGATAAAACAGGTGCCTTAGCTGATTAATTTAGTATGCGAAATATATTCTTCACATATGGGTTTGGGTGTGTGTATCCCACATAGTGAATATCCTACTTACTATTTTCCTCTAGACTTCCCCCAGTAACCTGTTAAAACAGAATTCCATATTTTGCTCCCCAAAAAGCCCCTTGTCAAATCTGTCCCATTCCAATAATAAACTGCACTGGCATTTACCCGGTTAATTTAAGTAGAAAGCATGGGAGTTACTCATAGCTTTTCAATTTTCATCTCCCTATCCATTTCATTAGCAACTCATCTTGCTATGTCTCATGCTTTAATTCTATTTCTCTGAAAGTAATATACAAAGCCACAGTGATCTTCTCCAGAACTACTTTTATACATGTTTTGTCCAGCATTTTCCACCCAACAGAATATTATCTTAAAAATATTTATACTTGATCATGTCATTCCCTCTCTTAAATCATTGGGTGGTACCCATTGTGCTTTAGATAAAGTCTAAACTATCTAGCCTAGCCTACTAGACTCTGTATAATCTACCTCCAATTGCTTCTCCAAACACATGCACTGTTCCACTTGGTAAACCCTTTCTTGGCAAAATACCGTAATTTATGTTCCCAAAACATCAAGTTTCTCTCCACTTTGAAATCTAGGAACTCACTGTTGTCTGTCTCTCTTGGAAATTCTCTGAGCAATGAATATTCTGAACACAGCTCTCTCCTAATTTTGTAGGTCTTAATGTCTGTGGTGTCTCCTGAGAGATTCCAGTCCTCTGCAGACTGTATCCTATTGAAAGTTGGCCTTTCTTTTTCTCTCCCAGTATTCTGCCTTTCCCTTCATAGAACTTACCAGCTTAATTTTGTTTATCAGTTTGTTTGTTTCTTTAATTCACTCTTTGATTACTAAAATATAAACCCCCACAAAGTAAGGAGTTTTGTCTATCTTGTTTTATAGCCAATTACTAACACTAGTAAACACTCTAGAGTAGAGAAGGGGTATTAGTTTCCTGTTGCTGCTGTAAAAACTTCAGCAATTAGTGGCTTAAAATAGTGACTTAAAATAAGTAGCTTAAATTAACACAAATTTATTATCATACAGTTCTGAAGGTTGGAAGTCCAAAATGAGTCTCACTGAGTCACCAACTTAAAGCCAAGGTCTTGGAGGTCCTGACAAAGAATCTGTTTCTTTGCCTTTCTCAGCTTCTAGAGGTTGTCCAATATCCTTGGTTTGAGGTCCAATTCCTCCATCTCTACAGCCAGCAATGTTGGGTTGAACATTCTCTCTCGTTCTCTCTCTTCTGCTATCTCTTCCATTTATTAGGTCCCTTGTGATCACATCAGACCTAGTTGAATAATCCAGGATAAGCCCCCTGTCTCAAAAGTGACCTGATTGGCACCCTTAATTCTATCTACAACATTGATCCTATTTGCCATGTAACCTAACATATTTACAGATTTGGGGATGTAAGACATGGACGTATTTGGGAGACAATTATTCTGTATACCATTGTAGTCAACAATATTTTTTTCAATGAGTAAACAAACAATTATTTTCCTTTTCGCACCTACTTATTAAATCTCTACTATATATACTTAGTAAAGTTACCTAAATAACAATATGCTACTCATAAGCATATATTCAAAATTAATTAAAATATGATTTCCCACCTCCAAGAAAAATCCCAGAATTATTCTAATTATAGAAACACCATAGTGTTGTGAACAAGTTGGATTTGGGGAGATAAACAGACATGAAAATTGAATTCTGTCTCCACAAATTATTCAAGTTTGTAAGAAGTTGGCCAACTCATTTTACCTTTCTTTCTATTTTTTTAATGAACAGTAGAGGGACTTTATCATTTTTTTAAAATTTTTAATTCTATTTACAGGAGGTATTCTACAGAAGTTGCCAAGAAGTACTAGTAGTAATTATTGGTGGTATTTTTGTTGTGATTATCATAATACCATACTTGCCTGCAGAAATATTTTTATCGGTTTTAATTATATTTGTTAGATTTCTTAAAATGTATCCACTGAAAGCAGCTGTTTTCATACACTAAGTGATTTGGGATGTTGGGTGTGTCAAAAGTGGACTACAAGAAAGTTCACTGAAAAACTTGTTCCAGTTCTTTTCTACACATTCTTTTCTCTCAAATGATGGTTTCATTTCACTCAGCATCTGTTCTGAAATAGCTTGCCATTTCATTTCTGTTTAACTTCCATCGTTTTGTGAATCATTCTGCTTGTCTTAATCACTTCCTACAAACAAGCCATCATCTCCCTCAACTGCTAGGGGTAGAGGAAGTAGAACTTATCTAGTCTGTTTCATGATGATTTAAATTCTATGCTGTATTATTCCTAAAATGTAACAAATTATGCTTTTGAAACTAATTTTCAAATGGACCACAAATTATGGCACTTATTTTTGTTCCTTTCATTGTTTCAACTTGCCTCATGCACTGCAGTGTCTTGATTTATCATGTTATACATTAACATTTACCTTCCTTTATACAAGATGAAGATTTTGAATTGCTTATATTCTTAACCTCTCCACACCACATAATTAGGTAAATGTTTTTGTTCAAAATGATAATCAATTCTTTTTATTATCATTTAGTAAACATTGTTTTTGCTAAACCCTGTATTACTTCATGTATACTTTATTGTACAAAATGGGCTTTAAAAAATTGCCTAATTACCTTTTAATTTTTTTAAATCCCTGATTATAATTGCTTATCCGCCAACAATTGTGCAAAATGTACTCCATATACTTTCAGATATAGTAAATCCTCTCAAATGATACCATCAGTTTTGTTTTTGCTTTTTTTGAGGACAAGAACAGTTTTGGTTTTGTTTTGGTTTATTATGTATTTGAAAATAAAAATTCTCTTGAGTCTTTTAAGCCTCCCTCTCCAATCAACTTTAGTTTTTAAAAGGACCCCTGTGCAATAATATCTTATCTCAATGTTTCTCATTGTTGACAGTTTTGCAATTTTCTTCATCTTTATAAATGTACAGATATCTACAACAAAGCATAGAATTCAAATGGAAAATTAACTTTATAATTTCTTACTTTTTAAAAACAGAACCATATGCATTGTTTACAAATTCATTTAGAAAATCTCATCTTTTTAGCTTTTATTTAAAATATATTATTAACCCAAATGAAGAGACAAAATAAGTAAAACTGATATCTTATGTTTACATGGTGATACACATATTTCACATATATGTAATATGTATTACCTTCTTACTTAATAAAAATGGTTTAATCTGATCACATTTTAATATAATTTCATTTAGAATCATCTACCATCAAGTGATATTTTTTTCAACTTGAAACCTTTTTTAGTACTACTTTCATTCACTTTATTAGAAAAACCTCAAATCTTTAAAAACTAGTTCTCCGTTTATTCATTTCCTGCCTCAACCTCAGGTAGATATTAAGACCCCTGAAATCTTATTCCATTTCCTGAATGCTTTCACATGCTGTGTTAGAAATTGTAGGAAGGTGTAATGTATGGATGAACCAACATGACCCATAAGCAGAGAGCTGCCCTGCATTACAGCAGGTGATAACCTGTCTATAAGGGAGTGAGAACCAAAGATATGCCTAACAAAGGAAGTCACTGAAGCCTAACAGAGATCACCCAGGAGTTTCAATAATAGTTAATAGATCACCTGTGTCTCCGCCAAGGGGTAGGCTTCCCACCCTGTGGACGTGCTGGTGAAACTAAGATAGGGAAGTCTTTGTGATCATCCCAAGGAATTAGCCACAGCAAAGCACTTCAACTCCTGGGCAAATTGCCGTAAATACTGGCCTGAGTCCCAGAAAAAGTTGGAGTTCTCACCCAGGAGAGGACGCTCTGCCTGGGACCTCCGGCCAACCCTGATTGACTGAAGAACAGGGACTGCTGCAGCCAGCAGTATCAGATGTGGGGCTGTTCCCAGCTTGGTGAGTTTTTCTTTTTCTTTCCTTTATCTGCTGGACAGACTGCTTTGTTTCATGGGCACACTGCTTTACTTTCAACTATCGTGTCATTAATAATAAATGTTTGTAGCCCTGGTTTGATGAGTTTTTTTCTTTTCCTTTCCTTTGTCTGCTGGACAAACCACTTTACTTTCAATTATCATATTATTAATAATAAATGTTTGTAGTCTTGTAATTCAATAAATCCCTTCTGTACAGTTATACTATATTCGTTTGTGTCTCTTCCTTCCTCCCATGATTCACCTCGCAGAACACATGCCCATTCTCTGAGACAACAACTTCACATTGTTGTGAATTAAAATATAATAGGGGCTTTTGCACTGAAACAGTGCCTCGACATCTTAGACTCCTTTGTTAGGTCCCTCAGTGACCAGCCTGACATCTGCTTATAGGAAACAGTTTCTCTTTCTCCTCCATGTGTCCTTCCTCGGTCTTTGCCCCTTCGGAAGTTAAAGACAACTTCTCCCCAACCCCTACTCTAGCTTTTCCAAGGACTACAGCTCCACCCATATAATGTTATAAAGGCGTAGTCCCCGGGTCCACTGCAAACTTTTGCTCCCCACCTTCTTGGTTGAGCCTTCATTTCTGACATGTTTCCCTGTGTGACCCTGCAAGGCATTGTGCCCCTCTCTGTTCTAGGACCTGTGAGTGCTAATAAACTTTCCTTCCATGCATCAGTGGTTTCAATCATCCTTGCCTGAAAATCTATGCAGTATAAAGATCCTTACAATGCATGCATCCTCTCTTTCAAACCTCCAAAATCTTCTACCTACTCCTTGCTCACAACTGATGATTTTGCTTCCTACTTCACTCAGATAATTGAATCCACATGGAAAGATATTCTATGGACTTCCTAGTCCATCTCCAATCATCTACCACCTTTCCAGTTGTTACCTTTGTAGAAATCTCTGTGCTTCTATTCAGAACTGAGTATTGCTTCAAAATCTGTCCCATCTCAATCTTAAATTATCCATTTCTGAATTTCTAATAGCACACCGAATTGCTGTATTTCCCCATCTTAATTAAAAAAGCACTTTTTTTGGCCTTCATACTCCTCCAAATATCATCATGTTTCTCCATCCTTTAACACGTTTTTGGGAAAAGTTGTCTGTATTTGCTGTCTTCAAATCCTCTCATCTTTTTCTTTCTTTAATTCACTTCATCACTTAATGAAATATGTTCATATCAAGATCATTGATGGCAAGATGTATGACATAGCGAATTCTTGTTTCTCATACCCCCATCTTATTTTGAGGAATTGACACCATTGCTCACATTTCATGTTCTTGACTCAGCTTTCTGGGCTCTGTACCATCCTGGTTTTCTTCCTACCACTCTGACTGCTTCTTCTGTATCTACTCTTCTTCACCCTGAAGGCCACACATTGGAATTACATAGAAAATATTTCTCCGGCCTCATCTCTTTTATATCTTGAATCTGTAAATACCAATTCTATGCTAATAATTTTGTATCCCTATCTTTGACCACTGGACTGAATTCTGGCTTTGTATATTCTACTGCTTCCACAATACCTTCACTAAGATAT
>PVKY010009144.1:0-13519 GCA_004027775.1 Bradypus variegatus
GGCTCCGGCAGACATTTAAGGTCCCTTGGTGAGATCCTTCCTGACAGAAGGGGGGGGGCAGTGGGAGAGTCTGGAACCATCTTACCCTCCCCCTCCAGGTCACTCACGTACCCCTCTGGTGGCCCGGCTCACTCCAGGCTGACCCCAGGGCCTGGCCCTCCTGACCCAGAGCTGTGGGGACTGCTAGGGACAGATGCCGGCCTCACCCCATCTCTGCAGCCTGCCCAGTACCCCCTAGCCCGATGGTGGGTCGGGGCTGGGGTGGATGTGCCTCTTCCTGCAAAGCCAGCTGAGCTCCTGCTCCCCCTAGGGTTCTCTTGCAGGGTGCACCCCCTTACCTAGAGGACCCTCCTGAAATCCAGGAAGAGGTTCTCTAGGGTGTGCCCTCTGACCACCCACTGCTGCACTTCTTATCTTAGAAGGAGTCACAGCTGCCACTTTCTGCTAATTTGCACTAGCGTGTGAGTGATTGCTAGTGGCCCATCTTGAGTCTTTTTCTTAAGAGGCTCTTGCATTCTTGATGAGAAGCAAAAGCTTAAGGTATCTATGATGATAGTCTCCTTCTTGATAGGCTGACTGTGGAGGGAGGTGGCAGAGAAGGGGTGTCTGAAACCTCTGCCGAGTAGCCTGGGTTGTTCAAGACTTCCGAGCCTCAGCCCTCCCTGCCCGGCATGGTTGGCAGGGGGACCGAAGGAGAGCCTGCCCACATGCACAGGCCCGAGTCCTGGGTGTGCAGCAGGTGCTCCATTAATGCTCCAAGAATCCCCGACTGTGGCCCTTCCCCGCGGCCAGGTGGGGGGTCCCAGGGTGGGCACTGGCCCTGGCACTCTCCAGACTGCCCTCCCCACTAACAGCCTCGCCACGCCGGCCGGCTCTCTGGGCACTCCCTCGCCATGGATGCCGTGGGAGGGCTCGTGGCCTCTGGCTGGGCACAGCGCATGCCCCAGTCCTCTCCTCACCGCCCTGCCTATACCCACCTCCTCCCTGTGCCAAATGCCTGTTAAAAGAAATAAAGCAAAATAGAGTTACTATGGCTAAGAGATTTATAATAGAGTTGGGAGGTCATTTGACTCTGAGCCAGAGATCACAAACAGCCAGTGTGCAAAGCCTCGAGCAACATGTTCCTCAAAACCCCAAGGGCTTCTGGATACTGTAAACCAACCACAAGATAAAGAACTCAGTAAACTCACCTGAAGGGCGATCGGAGTCCCCAAATATTCACCACCCACAAGCGACTTGTGTAATCTTTTTCTTTAAAATCCTTGCCTATAAACTTGCATATAATTGAGCCTAAGAGTCTCCCCGAGTGCCTCTTTGCTGCTCAGATGTGGTCCTCTCTCTCTCTGTCTAACTAAGCCACCTTGGCAGGTGATCTCACTGCCCTCCCCCCCACGTGGGACCTGACTCCCAGGGGTGTAAATCTCCCTGGCAACGCAGGATATGACTCTCGGGGATGAATCCAGACCCGGCATCGTGGGAATAAGAACATCTTCCTGACCAAAAGGGAGATGCCAAATGAAATGAAATGGAGCTTCAGTGGCTGAGAGATTTCAAGTGGAGTCGAGAGGTCACTCTGGTGGACATTCTTATGCGCTATATGGATAACACCTCTTCAGTTTTAGTGTATTGGAATAGCTAGAAGTAAATACCTGAAACTGTCAAACTGCAATCCAGTAGTCTGGACTCCTGAAGAAAATTGTGTAACAGTGTAGCTTACAGGGGGTGACACTGTGATTGGGAAAACCTTGTGGATCACACCCCCTTTATCTAGGGTATGGATGGATGAGTAGAAGAATGGGGACAAAAACAAAATAAAAAATAAGGTGGGATGGGGGATGACTTGGGTGTTCTTTTCTATTTTTAATTCTCATTCTGATTCTTTCTGATGTAAGGATGCTGTTCAAAAATAGATTGGGGTGATGAACACAGAACTATATTATAGTACTGTGAACAGTTGATTGTACACCATGGATGCTTGTATGGTATGTGAATATATCTCAATAAAACTGAACATAATTAAAAAAAAAATCCTTGCCTAGAAATTGCAATTCTAAGATCCCAAATAAATAAATGCCTCTGTTGCCTGGCAGCTGGATTTGCTGTTTCTCGGGTGACAGGCCCAAACCCTGCGGGGGCAGTGAAAGGAAGGTGGCCGAGGTCCTCCAGCAAAGGCTGATTCCACAAGCCTTTTGCCCCACACTGACCCCTGCCGGCAAGAAGGGAAGTTGCTCCAGTTTTTGAGGCTGTTGTTTACAAACAGGACTCAAGGCTCAAGAAGAAATAAGGAAGTTGGAAAACAGCTGCCATGGGCTGGGACTAGGACAAGCAGGGGCTGAGCAGTTAAACCCTCCCGGGGACCTGTCCTCAGGACCCCCTTCTTGGAAGCCCAGGGAGAGCCCTTATCTAGCCACTGCTGGCCGTGGGCTCAGAGCTCACTGTCTGGACAGGCTGAGAATTTTCAAAGTCATCATTTGCTGGTTCCTTTGTGCTTAAGAGTTTGATTCCCAGCGTATCCCTTTCCTCTTTGATTTCATTGTAAACTGCAAGGAGAAGCCAGGGTGCACTTTCCACATATAGCTTGGAAATCTCAGCTAAATATCCAAGTTTGTCGCTTTCAAGCTCTGCCTTCCATCTGATATCAGAACCCAATTTTGCCAAGTTCTGTGCTACTTTATAAAGAGGCTCACTTTCCTTCCAGTTTCTAATGACACATTCGTTACATCCTTCTAAGGTTCAATTGAAGTTCCTTTAGCGTCCACATTGTCTACCTACAGTCTCTCCAGAGCTCTCTACCAAGCACCTCACAATTCTCCCAGCCTCTACCCAGCACCCAACTCCAAAGCCGTGTCCATATTTTTAGGCCTTTGCAACAGCAGCGCCCCAATCTGTGGTATCAAAATCGGTTTCAGTTTCCTGGCTCACGGATTTGAGGCTAGGAGAAGTCCAAACGGCGGCAGGAGCCAGGCAGTGCTTTCTCCCTGCAGGCTGGGGCTGGGTGCCAGGGGTCCTTGGCCCTCGGCTTTCCGTCACATGGCGATGCCCATGCGGCCTCTCCTCCTTTCTCATCTTGGCTCCGCTGACTTCCAGCTCCCGGCTGCTCCGAGGGGCTTCTCCCTCCATCTGACTTTCCCTCTGCTTATAAAGGACTCCAGGAATCTGCGAATCGGTGGGGCCGAACCTCAACCGAAGTAACTGCCTTGAAGAGATCCACACCCACCAGAATGGAGAACAGGACCAGGAACACGCTACCCTGGACACGCCGTTCAGTCCACCAGAGACCAATGCCTCGGTGCCGTCTGCCGCCACGGACCTGGGCGCCCGGGGCCCCTGGGCTGCCCGTGGCCTGCTGCCCACGCCTTTCCACGGCCACAGCCTGGCAGCCTGCGGGCCCCTGCCCGGTGGTCGGCTGGGTCTCCACGCCCTCTGCTCGGGACTCTGCAGTGACCATGTCTGCTGGGGGCCTGGCATATCAGGGACAGTCACAGGCCACAGGGCCACACCCATACAGGCAATGGTGGGGGGTGGGGAGGGGCCGGGTGGGTCAGAGTCCGCGAGCCGTACGTGCGGGGAAAGCAAAGGCTATGGTGGACAGGCTATCCCTGACGTGCTGCTGGGAGCCCCAGAGCCAAAGGAGACCTGGAAGGTTCCCACGCTCAGCCTGTTCTCTGGGTGCCGTGAAGTTGGAAGGCAGGAGTCAGATGCCCAAAATAAACACATATCCCACGTCCGTTGTCCAGCTGCCTTCTCTTCTGCCGTCTCAGTGGACCTCTGTGACGGGGGGCAGGTCCAGAGGGGCTCATGCCCCACCCCTCCATTGTACAGGTGGGGAGATGGCGCCACCCTGAGGTGATGACGGGGATCTCGGGGGGCTGGTGACCGGGTGATGGACGGAAAGCAGGTGTCTGTAGGGTGCTGTTCCAGTTGCCGGAGTGAATCCGGCTTGTGACCAGCCAAACCCAAGGCAGCCTTTCTCCACCTCGGACTGGGCAGGTGCCCAGCCCCGTCCAGCCTGCCTCGGGCCCCGTCCCCTCTCTGCCCCCTCCGAGCACCTCTGCCCTGACCGGCTCCCCAGGGCCCCCAACTCCTGTACTTTGTGGTTGTTTTTTCCTGGCAGGACCTCCAGGCTGGGGTGGGTGCCTGTTACAGGGTGACCTGTGCCCCCAGAAAGATTTGCGGCAGTTCTAACCCCCAGTACCTTAGAATGTGGCCTCATTTGGAATTAGGGTCATTTCCCATGAAACTGGTTACATTAAAGTGAGGTCGGCCTGGATGCAGCAGCCCGTAATCCAACACGATGGGGGCCTTACAAGGAGGGGGAAGCGGACGCACACAGGTGGGGGAACGCTGCACGATGATGGAGGAGGAGAACACAGGGTCACCGGCCACTGCTGGGAGCCAGGAGGGGCACAGGGGACAGGTTCTCCCAAAGCCGACTCAGACTTCTGGGCTCCAGGACTGTGAGACAAAAGACCCCTGTGCTTAAGCCCCCCAGTTTGTGGACTTGGTCACAGCAGCCCAGGAAACATGGCCGGAGCCCCCTGCTTGTCTCACCTGCACAGGTGCTTCCCTCTGGTCACGTGCTCTGCGGGGGCACAGCCCGAACAGGAGGCCCTGGGCTCTGAGCTGGGCAAAGGGGAAGGCCTCGTGTTGCAGGAACGGGCCACACCGGATCTGTCTCCGCCTCGCTGCCTGTCCTTGGCAGCTGAGCCCTGAGGAATGGAGGAGTGTGGGCAGTGGAGGCTGCCCGCTTTGCATCCCAGCTGTCGGGCTCTCTGCTCTGCACTCTCAGCACCTCAGAGAACCCCACCAGGTCAGAGAGAAACCAGGGAGCATCTGCAGCGGAGGGAGAGGCCACGGGGCTTGCCAGCAGGGGCAGCGGCCGGCGGGGGGAGCTGTCACCTAAGCAGTGGACAGGCCCCACCTGTTCTGGGAAGGCTGTGCGACCTCACGGGCCTTCAAGGACAAAGACGAGGTCTGTGGCCACAGCAGGCTGCAGGAGGCCAGTGGTGGGGGCCCCTGGGCCCTGGGGAGCAGAGCTCTGAGTTCTGCAGCATTCTCCACGGCGGGGAGCCTGGTGGTCCTCCGGGGCGCAGTGGGGGAGCTCAGCACTGGGCCTGGGCCAGGCTAGGTAAGCAAAGCTGAGTCCCGCCTTCCAGGTCACCCTCTAGGCAGACCGACAGGTAACATGCCACAGAGACTCAGGTAGTTCAAGGTGGTCCAACCCCAAGACCCAGAGACCCCCACTCAGCAGCCACCACCCACCCCGCTCGCTCTTGGTAGCAGCCTCGGCTCCGGGCCTCTCCAGGGCAGGGGTCTAGGTGTGTGTGGGGGTCCTGACCCTGGCTGGGAGCCGGGTCCTCGGCCTCACTTGCTCTGTGCAGCCACATCCTGGGGTGGGGGGTGTGCAGGAGGGGCGTGGGGAGGAAGTGCCTGTGTCCCCAACGTGGGCGGCAGGGACCCCGCGCCCTGGCACGGCCAGGCCTGATGCCTCCTGCCCACCTCCTGCCCACCCAGCCGCCCTCCCACCCCCTGCAGCAGCCCCAATGCCCTGCGTGTCCCCGGCTGCTGCCCGGCTCTGGGTCTTGGCTTCCCCGGGACAGGATCGTCCCTCCCTGCCACGGACGAGCCACTTGAGCCTCGGGCTCCTTAACTCCAGGGTGGGCAGAGCCCCGCGATGACCCCCAGGACCTTGGCCTTGTTGAACCGCCTCCCGTGAGTGTGGGTGAGGCCTGTGCCTGTGATACCGCTCCTGCGGGGAGGCCACCTGATGTGGGGAGGGATCTGGGCAGGTGTAACTAAGGTCCCGAATCAGGAGACCTGGGGTCATCCAACAGGAGGTTATCCGGGTGGGCCTGCCCTCTGCACTGGGTCCGGGGGTCAGAGGCCAAGGCAGGCGGGGGTTTGAAGCAGATGACAAATGGCCCCCCTCTGCCTTGGGTTCCCCAGTTGCAAAATGGGGTGATACAGCCATCCCTCAGAGGGTCATCGGGGGATCAAAGGGCTGAAAGTGGACAAGCCTCCAGGGCAGCAGAGACTGCCACATGGGCAAGGTGAGTGCGAGCCGCTCTGTCACCACCCTGCCCAGGAGCCTCAGAGCACCCCCACCCACTTCTCTGTCCCTGCCCTCCCCTTTTCTTTCCCCTCCCCTCCCTCCACCATCTTCTTCCCTCTCTGGGTGCCAGGCCTCACCAATTCCAGCACTCCCCCAGCTCCCCCCAGCCTCCCACACCCCTTCCCGCAGGTTCCGGGAGCCCAGCTCCCTCCTTGATGCTCTGCAGCACAGGTTTGCTTCCCAAGAATGAGCCAATGTGCCCATGTCCACTCACCCTGTGGGGTGCTGCCCCCTGCCCCAGTATTGGGGACCAGTTGGCTGCAGGGGGGCCCAGGGCCTGACATCCTCCTGCTGCTCTCAGGCCCACTGCTGGGTGCAGAGGGGTCCTCAGCCACGGCTGAGGGGAGGGGCTCTGGCGTGGTTGGGGGTGGGGGGATGGGGGGCTTCGGCAGGGGGGCTAGGGGACGCTCATACCACCCTTGTATCCAGCTCCGCACCCCAGCATGAGGGCTCTGCTCTGGAGGTCTCGGGCCAGGGGGAGCCCCCACCCCAATCAGGGCAACTCTAGGCCCCAGCGTGAAAGCCATGGCCTGCAGGGCCCTTCCCCGGGTGGCTAGTTGGGCCCCTGTAGCAGGCATCAGAGCACCAGCTCCTCCCCTCAAGCCCTCTCTGCCAGGTCCAGGCTTACACTGGTCCTTGCACACTCGCGCGAGGCATGCACACACACACACATACATCCAGCCCTCAGGTTCCACCCCCACCCCCCACCAACTCCCAGCGGCTCTATGGGACTCTGTCCTCTGGGAGCCCCTTCTCCGGGTCTGGACACACAGATGGGGTGTCCCGGTTCCTCCCTGCTCCCTGGGGGCCCTTGGTGATGGAGCAGGACCCCCACCCAGGAATGCTTCCCTGGGGGCAGCCCAGCCCCATTTCCGTTCCCCTCATGCTCCCCTCCCCTTCCTGGCAGACACCAGCCCAACTGCACCCCTCAAAGTCCTCCCTTTGGGTGCCATCTTCTCCCAGTTCCCAGGCCCCTCGCTGCCTCATGGCCCCCGGCCTCCTGTGGGCAGAGCCTTTAAATCCACCGGACAAAGGCAATGCGGGCCCTCAGAGGAAACCTCCTGGGGCCCTGCAGACCAGGCACCCTTGGCGATGGGCAGTACCCCAGGGGCACCTGAAGAAGCAGGGCTCCCCCTGGCCTTGGGCCTTCTCTGTGGCTGAGCAGATGTCTTGCTCGCTGGCCACTCTGGGTCTCTTCTTTCTTGGCTGTGGGACAGAGGCTGGAGTATTGCATATTTTTCCCAGGCTGGTTACTCTCCTCTCCACGCCAGCCAGAGCGAGGAGCTGGCCAGGGGCAAATGGCTGCGGAGGAGCTGTGGGCTGGGCTGGGAAGGCACCGAGGTCCGAGGGACAGGGCAGGGGGCGTCCAGACCCCCAGCTGGCAAAGACCAGTGGACCCAGGGGTTCTTCCAGGGGCTAGGGGGTGCTGAGCACGTCGATGCCCCTCCTTTGGGGAGGCCTGGGTGTCCCCTTGGCTCTGGCCCTTGGGGTGGGGTCCTCCAAGATGGGGGTCCTGCCCTGCAGGGACAGTGCCCCTGGGGAGGGCCGTCCACATGGCCAAGCATCTTATTGTGGGCAAGAGGGGGCCCAGTGGTTTTCGGGCACAAGCCGGGGGGCCCAGAGCCCCATGCACACTGTACCTTGTGCCGGCACACCTTTCGAGAGCCACCAAAATATCTGAGACTTAAAGTAATGAGTTCTGGCTCCAAATGACAAGTAGAAAATGCAAAATCAAAATGTATGATCATTTGGTTAAATAGTAATAGCAGCAGACACGCACAAAGCACTGTATTGTGTGCCAGCCCCCCCACCTCAGCAGCTCATGGAATCCTCCCCAAACTCCTGTGAGGTGGGCTCCGTTCCACCATGCCCACGGGCACAGGTGGGGAATCTGCAGCAAAGAGTGAAGGTGCCCGCCCTGGTGCAGCCGGGGGTGCCAGGCCGGTCTCAGCTCTTCCCGGCCTGCAAACGGCCCCCCGTTGTGTGAGATGCGGGCCCAAGGCTGATGGCGAGTGGCCCTTCCAAGCTTTACGCAGTCTGCCCAGCGCCAGGCCCTCAGGCCGGAGCAGCCCTCTCCAGGGCTGGGTTCCAGATTCCGTCATCACCTCGGCCTCCTCCCCTACCCTGCCAGCTGTCCCCAAGTCTCTCTCCCAGCTGGGGTTCAGGGGAGGTGGCCTCTCCCCGAAGGTCGCTGGGGGTCCTGAGCCCATGCTGACTTGGGCCTGGGGCTGGGGTGCTGGCTCAGGGCTGTCAGCTCCCACACAGCATTTGCTGGTTAGCAAGGGTCTCAGAAAGCGCCGGGATCCGGGGCCCCCAGAAAGCCTCTTGCCCACTAGATGCTGGGGTGGGGCGGGGAGGGGAGGTCAGGCCCTTGAGAGCGGACGGGGAATTCGAGGGTGCAGCAGGGGGCGTCCTGCCGGCAAATGTGCCAGGACCACAGGCCCTGGTGCTGGGTGAGGCCTAAACCTGCTTCCTTGTCACCCACCCCGAGGCCCCTGCACCCAGGACTGCCTGGGAGAGGGAGGGCTGGGGTGGTGGGGGTAGGGGTGGGGGTGGAGTGATCTGCTGGTTTTCTTACTTGTCTTTGGAACAAAGTCGGAGCTGGTGGTGGCCGGTGGGTTTGGGGGTCTCCTCTCTAGTCATCGAGTGGAAGTGAAGGTCCAGGACACAGAAGTCTCTGCCCTGGGGCTGGGCGGGGCGGCTGTGTCTGCGACTACAGAGAGAAGACAGGGCAGGCTGGGGCGGGGGCTGCCTGGGCACAGGGGGTCCAGCGAGAGAAGGGGGAAGGCGAATGGGGGGCAGGGTGGGGCGGGGAACCCCTTGATGAGCCGGTGCCCTTCACCGACAATGGGCTGGGGGTCCTCCAGGGAACCTCAGCCCGGACTCTCCCTCCATTCCCCACAGGGGCCCTTCGAGGGAGGAGGCGGGGAGCCTTTCCCCTAAGTGAGCAGAGACCCGGGTCCGGGGTGGGCAGCAGGGATGGCAACCGTTTTCACAGTGCGTGGCCTGGCTGGGCATCCAAAACTCATGCCAACCCCTTACAGTGAGAATGATCACACCCACTTCCCAGGTGGGGAACTTGAGGCACAGAGCAGCGGGGTTGGGGTCCTGTTTTCATGGGTGCTACCGCCCTGCTTGCTCCTCGGTGCAGCTGGAGTCTTCCTGAAACCCGCACCTGCAGTGCCTTTCCAGGGCTCAGCACCTCCCCTGTCTGTCCCCTGGAACCGGTGGCTGGAGCTGCCAACATGCTGAGCTGACCCCTTGGGCCTAATCCCCGTCTCTCCCACACGCACACCCTGCGGGAACGAGGCACGGAGTGGGCCCCGCCACGCTTGGATCACACGTTGCCCTCGGGACACAGCCTCCCGCACTGCGGCTCCCTGGCTTGCTCCAACTCCGTGAAGAGTGGGTGTGAGGCTCACCCCCTCCAGGAAGCCTTCCTGGCTCTCCAGGCCAGTCTGTGCCCCTCCAGGGAGGGGGCTGCACTTTTTTTCACCTCCACCCTGTTCCCTGGAGGGTGGTTCCTTGGCAGAGACGGTGGGGGCGGGGGAGAGAGGTTGCAGTTGGAGTCCCCAGTCGGCAGAAAGAACTCGGTGGGGGCAGGAGCGAGGCGCCGGCACAGCCTGCCCCGAGGGGCACGTGGCTTGGCCAGACCCTGGGGCTTGAATTCCATCCCCCACAAAATCCCAGTCCATGTTCCTGGGGGTGTGAGCCCGTCTGTAAGGAGGACCCCTTGAAGATGTCGTGATCCTTAAGGTGCAGACACGTTTGTGAATAGATTCTTCAAGGATCCTATGTAAATGAGGCCAAGGTGAATCCGGTGGCCCTTCATCCGTAAGGCTGGAGCCTTAAAAGGCAGAGGGAATTCAGCGCAGTCCGAGGAAAGCACCGAGGGAGACAGAAGGTGGAGGAGGCCCCCGGAGAAGCCATGGGGTGGAGCCAAGCTGCCAGCCCAGGACCCCCAAGGACCCCCGAGGATGGTGGGGAGCCACTGTCAGATCACTGCCACTGCGCAGTCCAGGAGAAGGATGGCCGTTTAGACCTGGGTGTCGGACCTCAAGCCTCCAAAACTGAGAGACAATAAATTCCCACTGTGTAACCAACCTGGTATGCGGAATTTTTCATAACAGCCCTGGCAAATTATGGCACCTGCTAATTGGGCTGGGGTCGGGCACTGTTGGGGTCCCTGGAAGGGAGGGGTGGAGTGACCTGTCCAGAGGGACACGCAGGCGCTGCAGCATTTGGGGCAGACAACAGGAGGAACTTCCCAGCAGGGTGGGGTGTGTAGGGGGGAGGTATTGGGGTCCTGCCCTGAGCCAGAAAGGAAAACCTGGGGTCAGAGGAGAGTGACAGGCTTCCGAGCCCAGAAGAGCAAGGAATGCCCTGCAGTCTGCATGCCAGCCAGGCACGGCGCCCCCAAACGTACATGACTTTGCGCAGCATGGGGTTGCACGGGGCCGGTGGAATCCGTGGTCCAAACTCGAGACCCTCAGAGCACTAAAAACCAAGCCCCCTCATTCCAAGCACGCTTTTTCCAAGGTGGGAGCTGGGGCCCTTGTCCTGGGCCCCAGTGCAGGGCTTTCCCTTTGATAGCACGCTGACCCCTTCTGGAGACCGGGGACACCCCAGATTGAACAAACCAGCACCCCTCTCAACACCACCGGTGCCCGAGGCTTGGGTACCCCTGGTTCTATGCTGGCACTGTGATGAAGTCACTTTCAAGGCTGCCCTCCCACTTTCCAGAAGAGGAAACTGATGCTCCGAGAGGCCACGGGACCCCTGAGCCCAGAGTTGGGATATGGGCCCAGCCCCATCGGACGCCAGCCGTGGCCCCTGGCCGTCACTGCACGCACGTCCTGAGTGCTCGCCCGCCCCCTGGGGACACTCACAGAAAGCCCTCGGCCCACTCGGTGCACACACACGGCCCTAGCGTGGACTGCCTGGCAGTGGTCATCAAGTGGCTTTGCCAGGACCCCGTGGGACACCCCATGGGACACCCCATGAGTGTCACACCTGCGGATCCGCACACGGAGCACAGTGGTCTCTGCTGGGCATCAGGACCCTCCCCTGGGGTTGGGTATAAATCATGTCCCCCCAAAAGATCTGTTCAAGTCCTCACCCCTACCCTCAGAACGGGACCTTGTTTGGAAATAGAGTCTTTGCGGATGTGACTGGTGAAGCTGAGGCCGTCCTTGAGCAAGGCTGGCCCTGAACCCAAGGTGACCGGTGTGTCTGTAAGAGGGGACACGTAGGGGCAGAGGCTGGGGCGATGTGTCCACAAGCCAAGGCATCCAAGGACGGCTGGAGGGGTGGGAAGGAGACTCCCCTCCGGGGTTCAAAGGCCCTGCCACACCCTGATCCTGCCCCCTGGATGGAGAGACAACATACTTCTGTGGTCTAAAGGCCCCCAGGGGGGCCCAGGAAGCTCACACAGCGGGCATTTGTGACTTACAGCCTGTGCTGAGGCAACGGGAGGCGGGAAAGTCTCCAGGCCAACAGCTCTCCAGGGCCGGCCCCAAACCCAGCCTGAGAGGGGCAAAGGTGCCCTCGGGCCCCAGAGGGCAGCAGGCCTTGTTTTTGTGGATGAAAATCTGCAAAGAGTGGAGCCACTGCTGCCCCTCCGATGCCCATCCCCGTGCTTTCCTGTAGTTGTCCCCGCACCCAGGAGGGCCCATGTTCCTGCCTTACACAGGGAGAAACATAATCTAGGGAAAGTTGAGGACTTGCCCAAAGACAGCGAGCTGGGAGGGAGGGAGCTGCGAGTTGCACACGTGTCTGTCCCTTCCCACAGCCCCTGTGGGGGCCCCTGCAGCTTCCCCACACAGACAGGTGTGGGTGAGGGGCTTGGCCCGGCCACAGTGCCCCATGTGCCCCTCAGGGAGAACTCTAGGGCCAGGGAGGGGCTGACCCCCCTTCCACAGGAGTCTTCAGTCCAAAGAGGTGAGGCTGCCCACCCCCCTCCCAAGATGCCAAGGCTCCCAGACCTCAGCCCGGGGCTCAGACTTCCCTTCCCACCATGCTAGGGTCCCCCCACCCCTCTCCAAGCCCCCAAGATCTCAGGCCTTAGGCTGGACTCCCTAAAGATGCGTCTGCATCCTGGGGTACTTGGCTTCCTGCAAAGACCCTGGCCAACCTCTGGGGCCGGGGAGGCTGGGCCCTGCTGACCCCACATTCACTACTGGGGTCCCGTGTCTGCACCCACGGTCCTGCTAGCTCCCTCATCGCTGCCGGAAGGTGTCCGAGCCTTCCCCTCAGTCCTGCCCATGCAATCTGTGGCGGACATCCAGGCGTCTCCCTTTAGGAGTCTGTTTCTTAAACAATTTGCGGTGAGCAAAAGAAGCCCAACGTCAAAGGCACAGACAGGGTGAGAAGTGCAAGTTGCCTTGTAGCTCCCTCCCCCCAACCAGGTCCTCACCCCCGGGAGGCGTAGGGGTGTCCTGGCGTCCGCGTGGTCGCGCTGGCGAGAGCGCGCTGGGGGAGGCTGGGCGCGCCGCGCTGGCTGCCCCTCGGAGCGCCGCTTGCCTGCAGCCCGGGCTGGGCATTGCTGGGGGGGAGGGGCGCCCGGGTAAATCAGGGCCCGCCCACAAGGAACTTTAAAGAAGTTCTCAGAAAGCCGGCCCGCAGCCCGCCGCAGCAGGGCTGGCGAGGCGGGGCGGGAGGTTAGGGGAGGAAGCTGCGTTCTGGGGGCCGGAGTTGCACCCGAGCCCCTTCCCCGCGCAGGTCCAGAGCCCCGGGCCAGCGGCCGCGCGCCTACGCCGCCCCGCCCCCCGTGCACGTCCTTCGCTGCCCCACGAAGACTCCGGACGCGGCGCCGCCAGGCGATGGGGAGCGCACGGACGGCGGGCTGCGCACTCACCGGGCAGCAGGGCATGAGGGCGCGGGAGGGTTCCCTGCTCCGAGCGGGTCCTTGCGCTGTCCGCTGGGCTCGGCCGGGCGTCCCCTGGATGGACCTCTCAGCCGGTGCACGGCTCCCGCGGCCCCTGCCCCCCAGCCCAGGCCCTCCTTGGCGGGGACCCTGCAGCTCTGAGGCAGCGGGAGAGCAGCCTCCGAGGCAGAGGGCGGGCGGGAGTGCTCCCGGGGTCATTGGGACTAGCCCCCAGCAGGTGTTGCAGAACCTGCGCAGCGAGGGTGCTGGCACCCAGCCAGGGGCAGGGGGACTCGCGAGGGGGAAGGGCGAACCCTCATCCCGGCTGCAACCCCGCTCTGTTGCAGGACAAGTTGCGGGTGCAGGCTGGGTTTGTTACCTAACACCTCAGAGCAGGCTTGCCTCCTCTCGGACGCTGGAAGTAGGGTTTAGTGATCATGGCTACCAGCAGGATGCTTCCTCCCCCCGCCTGGAGAAAGGAAGCCCCCTGGGATTCCCCATGACAAGGTCTGTGATCCTGGAGGCGCCGTGGGAGGTGCTTT
>PVKY010009145.1:0-13521 GCA_004027775.1 Bradypus variegatus
GAGAGAGAGAGAGAGAGAGAGAGAGAGAGAGAGAGAGAGAGAGAGAGAGAGAGAGAGAGGTGAGGGCACAGGGCATGGGCCAGGACACACAGCCCGAGTTAATCAAGAGTCACAGCGATGGCACCTACCTGCTCTGTAGCATGTGCACCTCAGACACACGGACACACCCCAGGCAGTCACACACACACAGACACACACACACATACACGGTCAGACAGACACACACCCCTCCCGGCCACCCACGGCCCCCAGCAGCAGACAGGCTCCCCTCCCCAGCACAGTCGCGCCCCCCAACTCCCTTCCCCTCCCCCCGCCTCCCCTCCCTCCCTCCCTCCCCCACCCCCTGCCCCTCACCTGGGGTGTCCAGGGAACACTTGCGGGATCTGGGACGCGCTTGGGGTGGCCGTGGCGTCCCGGGAGCCCGCAGGGCGGATGTGCTTCGGGGCGGGTGGGGTGGTGGGAGGGGAAGGGTGGGCGGGGCCTCGCGGGGCCCCTGGGGAAACTGAGTCAGGGCCGGGCGCCGGCGGGAGAGAGGGCCTGGCGCGGCCACGGGCACAAACGGGAGGGCGCAGCCGCAGGGGCGGCCCCGGATGTGGGGGGCGTGGGTGCTGCCCCGCCCGGGGGGGGGAGAGGGGAGGGGGAAGGAGGAGGGGGAGGAGGGGCGAGCCCCCTCCCGGCCTGGAGGGGGGCGGTCTGAGGGGGCTAAAAATAGCTGGGGGCCCGGGGGTGACTCCTCCCAGCTTCTCTCTGTCCTCTCTCTGTCTCCTTGTCTGTCTCTCATCAGCTCCCCCCACCCCCTGGAGGCCACACCCCTCAGGCCGGGCAGCTGATTTGGGGTCAGGGGCCGCCCACTAGCCCAGGCGTGGAGACCCAGGGTCCCCTGGAGGAGGGAGCGCTCGGGCCCCAATGCCAGCCGGCCGCGCCCCCTCTGGGCCCCTCATGTTATTCACCATCTGGGCAGCACCCAAGACCCGGGTGGCGCAGGCAGGCTCAGCTCCCAGGGGCCCCCAGGCCTCCAAGGCGGTTAACTCCTGCCGTCAGGCTGGCACCCGGTGGGGTTGCTTGATCCAGGGGCCTGTTTGAGGGCCCTGCCCCAGGTGCAGGACCCCAGGGATATTGGGGGACCAGGGGTCCTCTCCCGGGAGAAGCTTCCTGGGTGATGTGGGCTGAGAAAGGCTTTCCTGGAGCAGGTGAGATGGTAGGGCCGGGGTGAAGGTAATGGGGGCTAGGTCCCACGAGGACAAGGTCGGAGCAGAGGGCGATGGCCGCAGGGATGATTTAGGGAGTGTCCAGGGAGCTGGAAACCCCAGTCATCCACCTGGAGCCCGGTCATCAGAGGGAGTCCAGGCTGCGTGTGGCAGGAGCAAAGACGTGGAGGCTGGACTGTGTTCCAGAAAGTTCCTTGGCACGGGGATGAAAAGAAGGGTCCTTAAGGGTTCTTTCCTGCCCACGGTCCCCAGGCCTCAGGTAGACAAGAGGGGTGTCTGCAGGCCTTTGGGGTGGCCTTTGGGGTGGCATGGAGGAGAGACCTTGGGCCTCCTTGGCCTCCATTTGTGCACGGAGACCGGGGATAGTCGCTTGGAATGGCAGGGTCTGGAATGCACCAGGCCTGGCTGACCAGGTCCTGACCTTGCCTCACCCAGTCCTTGGGGCCTGGCCTGCCCTCAGCAGGGACGGGAAGCCCCTTCCCTGGCCCCCTACCCCACCCCCCTTCCTTCCCAGACAGATCCCATTGTCTGAGTCCCTCAGCCATTTAACCCTAACTTTTCTCCTTTGACAAGGAGTTTCCCCAACTCCTATGCAGCTGTCAAAGCCCCAACTCCATGGCCCCCTTCTCTATAAAGCCTCCCCTGATCTCTCAGGCAGTCTTGCTCCTTCCTCTTTAAGGGCAACTCTTTGCCTAGCCCAGGCAAGAGGGACAATTTTGATCTTCAGATGGGACATGGAACCAGGCCTGACTTGGGGATGCTCCAGGCTGATGAAAGACAGAGCTGGAAACAGTCCAGGCCCTGGGGTTGGGGCTGGGTCAGAGGGAGTGACAGGGCTAAGAGGAGCCCAGAAAGCGAGCCAGAAGGTGTCCTGGGGGAAGAGGTGTGGGATCTGGGCTTTGTGGGGTGAGTAAGAGTTAACCAGTTCAGAGAGACACAGCCATGGCTGAAATTGCACGTGCAACACTTTGGAGGCAAGGGAGTGTGTGAGGCCATGGGGAACTGCAAGGAGGGCAAATGTGGTAGGAAGAGGATGCAGGGCTGGGGCTCCAGATGGTGGGGACTGAGTGATGGAGGGAGGCTATTCTGTTCCCACTTCCTCTGTCCTCAGCCCTGTGATAACAGGGTCAGCATCCCTTCTGGGAAGTGGCCTGAGCTGAGGGCCAGGAGGGCAATTGGACTTCAGTCTGAGTTGCATGGCAGCTTTGCAAGGCAGGGGGTAAAGAGCTCTGTTTTATATTTAGGGGAACTGAGGCCCAGGGGGTAGAAACATGTGGGATTTGAATGTGGGCTCTGGGCTTCCACCCTCCAAGTCTCCAGATGTTGTTTGCCCCTGCTCAGCAGGAGGCTTGGGAGGGGTTGAGAGACCGTTTGGGGGCCCAGATGGTGGGAACGGGCTAGACTCAGAACGTGCCCCCCATGGCTGTGGTTTCTGGTGGGGTCTGGGTAGGGAGTGTCTATTCTTAGCTACGGACATAGCTAAAGGCAGGAAGAGGCTGGGCTCGGGGTTGGAAGCAGCTTCCGAAACACTGGGTACACCTCCTCCCAGCCCCAGCCTCCAGCCTGCCCGAAGAAGCTCCCTGACACCCAGCTGGGTGGCCCTGCCCAGCTCATGCACTCTCTGTCGCTCCCCAGTGCTCCTGGGGAAACTCTCCAGCTCCTTGGCTGGGCATTTGGCCCAGCTGTGTTTCCTGCCCTGGACCCACGTGCCGTCCTGTCTTCTCCTCTGCCTGGCAGTGTCCTCTTAGGCCCAGTGCCCCCATCCTTTCCTCCAGGAAGCCTTCAAGGTCTCTTCTGGGGTCCCCCAGCCTTCTGGGGCTGGGGCAGGGGGCAGGTCCTGGGGCTCTTTGTGCCCAGCTCTGCCTCCCTCCAGGCAGGGGGGCCCTGCCTCGTGATAGCTGGGGAGATCTATGCCCAGGAAATCAGGGGATGGTCCCCACCTCTCTTGGGGGGGATGTGAGAAAGGAGGGCCCAGTGGCTGGGGGGCCATTGCTGGGGACAGGCGGGGAAACTGAGGCTGCAGCATTGACCTGGAGGTGTTTCTCATCCAGACTGCCCGCTTTCTAGACACAAAGACATGGCCACTGTGAACCCTGACCTTTCCAGCTGTGGGATGGACATAATCACTGCCATACAGGGCTGTTTGGGGTCTAGATAACGTCCATTAAAGACCAGGCCATGGCCCCCCCCATACTGCAAGTACCCCTGGGTCTGCTCCAGGGACCTGCCCTGCATTCAGTGAGAGGTGGAGCAGATCGGGGATTGATCTGTAGTGGCTGCCCTGAGGATTCTAAAGTGGCCCTGGACACGCTGTGATTGATTAGTGATGTCTGCCCAGGGCTCTGGAAGGGACAGATGGGGCCTGTGTGCTGGAGCAGGGACCGGCTGGGAGGTGTCCAGGGGCTTGCAGCAGTGGTGACACCTGAGACCAGGCCGTTCTCCATGGCAGGGGCCGTCCTGTGCCCTGCAGGATGTTCAGGAGCACCTCTGGCTGCCACCCACTTGACACCAGGGGCACCTGCCCCACAAGCTGTGACAGCCAGATGTCCCCACACTGCTGAGTGTCAGGAGGGGGTGTCACCCCCCGGTGAGATCCCCTGGGCCAGGATGAGGTGCTGCTTCAGCTCCTGGAGTCTGTTTTCACATCTGGAAATGGGGTGACTGTGACCCCCGTGGGAAGAAAGGCAGATTGGGGTTACACTCGTGTGCGGGGGACAAAGGTGGAGAGAACCCACAGATTAAAAAAATTTACTATGGAATGCTGGCTCCACAGTGTTAGGAGCGTGGCTGGGTTTTCAGTGTCTTGGTTGTGTCCTCATGTGTGACAACCGTCCTGCAGTCCCCGTGGGGTGGGCAGACAGGAAGCCTTGCTGTGCCTGCAACGTTTCTGTCAACCCACATGTATTCTAAAATAAAGTTTATTTAAAAAACATGCACTGGGTGAGTAAACCAACTAAATCAAAATAAAACAAGAATTTTTTTTTTCCACCTAAAGAAGTTGTCTTAGAGAAACCAAGACATTTCCGGATGGAAAAGGGTGTATCTGGGTTTTGCATCAACAGGTGGGAGGGGGTGGCCGCTGGGGCCCTCCGAGGATGGGACGGGAAGTGGGGTGGTGGGTGTGCTCCACTTCTGTTTGCTTGAGACGCCTCTGTGGTAAAAGGCTAAGGGAAACTGGTTTCTGGAATCACCCACTGGCCCAGCGCTGCAGACCTGTGTGGCGGCGGGAATGTGACCTTCCCCCTTGGGGCACCCAGGTCGGGGGGGGTGCGGGTGTCGGAGCGCTGCTAGGTGTCTGTTGAATCCACAAGCTGGCGTTTATCTGCAGCTGCTCCCCACCCCCCGACGCTTGTCCCAGGCTGTGTGCTCAGCCGCTGGGGAGGGACGTCTCAGGAACCCCCCGTCCCCACCCTGGCCAGAGAGAAGTCCTGAGTGGTGGGTGATGATGTGTGTCCCCACGACCTCTTCAGGGGCGGCCCCGTCCCCGCTGGGCTGAGTGTCCCTCCAATGGTCCCTTCTGATTGGGCACGAGGAGTGTGCAGTGCCCAGTGCCGTGGTGGCCATCTCTTCCAAAGCTGAAGAGGCTGACGGAAGGGCCTGGGACCCAGGTCCACTGGTAGCAGTGCCCACCTTGGGCTCTGTCCAGGGGGGTCCCAGGGCCTGCGACGTCTCGGGGATGGGACGTGGGCTTCCCGTTCCTACTGCCAGCCAGAGGCGCACCCATCCAGGCCCCTCCTGCCCCGGGTGCAGCAGCTTCCTCCCTGGGGGGTGCCAAGGGCCCTGGGCTGGGCCGTGGGGCTCGGTCAGCCTGTCTGTGAAGTGGGGTGGCCTGTGGCTGCCAAGCTCCGCTGGTTCTAGAGGTATCCCCTGGTCCTCGGCTGGCTGCACCCATCTGCCCCTTGAGGTACCAGGGCAGGATTGCTGGGACCCTCGATTCCCAGGGGAGAGGAACACCGGGAGGGGATTTGGGCCCGGGCAGCGGGCGGCTTCCCCCAAACTCCCTTTATTCCAGGCAGGGGTGGCAGGGAAGGGTCCCTGAGGTTCGGGGTCTGTCCCGGGCTGTCCGTCTGTCCGCCTGCCCGCCGGTCAGCGCCGATAGCGATAGCGCTTGAAGTGGAACCACAGCTGGAAGATACCGTTGGCGAACTGGCAGCGGAAGCCGTGGCGGTGCGAGTACTCCCACTCGCGGCTGACAATCTTGAAGGCGATGTCCTCGTAGGGAGGCCCCGCGTGGAAGCGCAGGACGGCGAAGTCCCGATTGCCGGCGCAGGCCTCCAGGAAGTACTCGGGCGTGGCGCGCTTGTCGATGAGGTCCGGGTAGAAGATGTTGAACTTGTAGCCCTGCACGATCTTGGGCGGCGGGTTGTCGAAGTCGTAGTGCGTCTGGTTGTACTTGTTCCACTCGAAGCCCGTGTGCACGCGGTTGAAGAAGCGCGGCTTGCGTGGCCGGTACTTGTCCGCCCACAGGTAGGCCTTGCCCGACAGCGGTATCTCCACGCTGAACTGCGCCTCGTCCTGCCCCATGCCCTCCTTGGCTCGCCGGAAGAAGATGTCCTCCGCGCTCTCGCTGGCGTCGCCTGTGGGCGGGGGGCTGGGTCAACAGGGCACCCAGGGGAGCGGGGCAGGGTCGGCGGGGCACCCAGGGGAGCAGGGCTCCAGGGGCCATGACACCTTGTGGTGTCCTCCAAGGGTGAACCACCCCCTAGCCCCCACGGGTGCTGCTGGTGGGTGCCGTGGACGGAAGGGGACGCCGGGGTCAGGGGTCACTGGCCCATCCCGTTGGTGACACCCAGCAGGCCTCGGCCTGGAGCTCAGGCTGGATGCAGGAGGCTGAGGCTCCCGGGAGTGACCGCAACACAGGCTTGGTGTGGCCTGGTGCCGGCAGCCGCCGTCCGCTCAGGGGAAGGCGTGGATGCGCTCCCATCCACCGTCCCCTGCACAGACAGGGACTGGGCTGGGCCCCCTGCCCGCGCATACCGGTGACCTGGAGCTGCTGCCGGGCCAGCTGCAGGCGCTGCAGGTCCTCGTGGGGATCCAGCACGTGGGCGTCAAGTGGCAGCTCGTGGGCCGTGAGCAGCCGGGGGCTGTACCGGCCGGCATCGTAGTCCTGCAGGCTCTGCTGGATCAGGTCTTCCTCCATGAGAACCGCCTCGCCCTCACCCTCGCCCTCGCCCTCGCCCTGCGCCGGGCCCTCAGCCTCGGGCTCCCCGGGGCCGCTCTCCGCGGAGGGTCCCGGGGGACTGGGAGCAGGTGTGGGGTCCTCAGGCTCCAGGCTGCAGGGGGGAAAGTGCTGGGGTGAGCGGTGGTGGCCCTGGGTCCCTGCAGAGCCACCCGCTGCGGGGCCTCCCCACCCCTGGGGGCCTACCTGTGGCCAGGAGACGGGGGCTCCTGCTTGAGGATGGGGAACAGGGGCTCGCTCTCCACGCCCTGCTCCTGCTTCAGCTTGTACAGCTTCTGCCGCAGCACGTCCTGATGGCGCTCACGGAGCCTGCGGCCGGGAGGGAGGGGTCACCCCCACGCTAGCTGACGGCTCTGCCTGGACCCGCTCGTGGGCCGCACAGGGGTCCCCACTTTGCTGCAGTGGACACGGAGGGTCCGAGAGGGCAGCCTGGGGTCCCCGGTGGCCTGAGGATGTGGGGGTCGCCATGCGAGGCCCCAGGTACCAGCCCAGGTGGGGAGGGGAGCAGGTTCCGGCCCCGGGACTCCCAGAGCGGCTCAGAGCAAGGGTCTGGTTAGGACACTGCCGAGAGGGCCTGACCAAGTAGGGTGCTGCGGGAGAGGGTGGGCTCAGAGACATTTACAAAACAGCAATTAACTACAAAAAAGCACAAGGAGACGGCGTTATTTATACAGAGCTGCCAAGTATGCCAAGAATACATAAACTGTTCTGCGCTGGGGTGGCTGTTGGCCCTGCAGACTTCCTGGGACGTCCCACAACCCCGAGGGAAACCGAGGCCCCTTGTCAGAGGCTGGAAGGACAGCGAGCTGCTGCCTGCTGGACCCCTGGGGACCCCACCCAGCTGGGGACAGGGGAGCGGCCTGGGGCGGTGGCTCCCGCTGGGGGGCTGGCGGCAGCCGGCGGCCCTCACCTGGCACGCGCCATGTGGGCACGAAGCTGCTGCAGGAGGCTCTCCCAGTAGCCCATGTCCAGGTTGGGGCCCCCGGCGTGGATCTTGCCCTCGATGCCCTGGAAGATGACCTGCAGCTGCCCGTACGTCTTCCCCTTGAAGACCGACTGCACGTCGGAGCTGACCGAGGCGTTGACTCCCTCGCGGCGCTCGCCTGGGTGGGGGTGGGCTGGGGCTCAGTGTGGGGCGGGGTCCCCAGGGCCCGAGTTCCCCTCTGCTCTCACAGCTTCCCTCCTACATCACCCTCGCTGGCACTGGCTCCTTGTCAACGTGGCCTCCAGTTCAGTCCCCACCTGGCTGGATCCTTCTAGAACCTTCCATGAACTTGCCAGGATGTTTGTCAAAAATAAGATACCCACATAGACCCATAAGGAGCGACAGCAGGGACACATCCGTTGAAGCATGGCTCAGAGTCACCATGGGGGAAGCTGCCCAGGGGCCCCTCAAAGGACAAACAGACAGAAACATGCTCAACACAACGGAGAACCACTCAGCCAAAAAGAGGGACAATGCCCTGAGACGCGTGGCGATGCGAGATGGCCCCAACGACGTGCCGCTCCCCAAGAGGAGCCAGACACAGAAGGCCAGAGACTGCAAGACTCTGTGTCTACGAAACGTCTCTCCTCAGTCCAAACCACACGGAGGGGCCGGGGGACGCTGGTGGCTTGTCCTGTGACACACTCAGTGCTGAGCCAGACCCCCAGGAGGGGGAACGGCTCAAGACCAGGCGCCCCTTCCTTGCCCCCCAAACCCTCTGAGAAGCTGTCCTGCTCCTGCCTCTGTGCCATGTGTGGTCCTGTCCCGGCCTCTCCCAGTCCCTTCCGAGGTCCCCCTGGCTGGCCTCACACTCTCTCCCTCCGCTGTGCCCACACCGGGCCCTGGCCCCGCCTCGCGGCTTTTGCACGTGCCATGCTCGTGGCAAACGCCACCATCCTCCCCTCCGCTCGCCTCGTAAATTCCCACCCACCAGGACGCAGTGTCTGACGGGAAGCCCTCCCTGCCACCGCCGTCCATCACTGCTCCCCAGCCCGGAGGTCGGACTCAGGGCTTTCCGAGGTCGGCATCCTTTCCCCTCACCGCGCCAGGCTCAGAGGAGCACGGGGCTCACAGCTGCAGGTGGACACGTTCCCTGCTTAAAGCCGGCCTCGCCAACCCCTGCTGGAAGGCAGACAGGACAGGGCCTCGAGAACCGGATTCCCAGGATTCAGCCCTTCGTGGGTGTCCTGAGCTGCCCCAGCTCCCCAACCTCAACCTATTGTGGGGGCAAGAAGATCAGGAACCAAACTAGAACCCCGGGCCTCCTCCCACGCCCGCCCGGGCAGGACCTGGCCCTGCTCTCACTCAAGCTGATGGAGCCGCTGGTGAAAACTTAAAACCCAGGGAGAAAGCCCTTGGTGGTGCCAACCGTACAGAAACCAAGGGGACGCCAAGTCATGGCTTAGAGAAGAGCAGGGCGGGGCTGGCTGAGCTGTTTGAGGGCGTTCAAAGGACGGGTGGCAACGGGGGACGGCGAGGGCAACAAGAAACGCACCGCATTCGTGATCAAGAATGGGCTGTCTGTCCGTCCGCCTGGGACAAGCACCAGGACACAAGAGGAAGCCACGCAGCAGGGAGAAGGGGTGACAGCGGGAACCACTGGGCAGGGGCACGGAGGTAGGACGTGGGCCTAAGAATCTTCCAGGTACAAAGGAAAAAACCAACTTGATTAAAAAGATGGAGGAGGTGCCAGGTGGGGCTGCTCGGGAGGGTCCCTTCTCCCGGAAACCATGTGAAAGGAGGGACGGGGACAGCAACTCCATCTCGGGGACACGTGGAGACACCTGGGTCTGTGCTGTGGGCTAAACCGGGTCCCCCTAAAAGACAGGTTCAACCCCTAATCCCCGGGCTGGCAAACACGACCTTATTTAGAAATAGGGTCGATTCGGATGGAATCAGTTAAGACAGGGCCAAGCCGGATTAGGACAGGCCGTGATCCAACGAGCCTGCCGGCCTTATAAGAGGAAATCTGGACGCGGAGGCAGACGGAGGGACCAAGCCTGTGGAGACGGAGGCAGGGAGTGGGGCGAGGCGGCCACAGGCCAAGGACCGCCAGGGAGGGCCCAGCAGAGAGGTGTGGAGATGCGGTCACCCGGCCGCCACCCTGGTCTCACGTGTTGCTGCTGCTTTGAGACCCCCGGTGCTCTGTCACGGAGCCCCTGGGGAGCTGAGAGACAGAGCCCGGACCGTGACACGGGAGAAGGGAAGGCTGACGTGGCAGACAGAGAAGGGACGTGACGGGGCCCTCAGAGGCTGGCAGGTGGCCTGGAGACCTGGAGCATCAGGGGGCTCTGGAAACGGGGGACGCTGGGAAAACATCCCCTGGGACTCATCCGCAGCCCATGGGGCAGGGTCCCCCCTTCTGAAGGCACAGGCCCTGCAGGCCAGGACCCCATATCCAGCTATGCTGCACCCCTCTTAGGAGGGGAGAGAGGGGGCAGTTTCTGAGACGCATTTCTGATGCCAGAGGACTTTGCTTCCTTCCTGAGAAGTCTCTGGAGGCGGCACCCCACCAAGACGAGGGTGTGAGCTGCGAAAAAGGGAGATGGGGATTCCCAGAAAGAGGGGCTCCGAGGCAGCTGCGGACAAGGGCAACTCCCAGGAAGGAGGCAGGGAAGCCCCAGGATGACAACTGGGGGGCAACCCGTCCTGGCAGGGGGTGGAAGGGGCAGAGGGGAAGCAATGGGCCAGGGACAAGCTGAGGGGCTTGGCTGGGGTACGGTGGGGAGTTGGGCACCGAGGAGGAAGGGGAGGACAGAGAGGCTGCCACTGGGGGTCCCAGGGCAGGATCAGGGCCACCTGCTTTAAGTGCTTTACGATTATTCAGTGGCTTCCTCGTCACGGGGACACTGAGCTCTGCGGGGGCAAAGGGACTGACTGCCCACAGGCACGGGGCTGGGGGAGGGCTGGACTTGAACCCACCTGCAGGCTGTGGGATCCGTAGCTGTAACTTTTGGGGTTCTGCCACACAACCCGCCCCTGGGATTCTATCCCCAGCCCCACGGGCAGCCAGGGGTAGAGGAGGAAGATGTCAGAGAATTTTCCTTCCTTTTCTCTCTCTGGAAGGCATTGGAGCTGTGGCCTGCTGGAAAGACCAAGAGGCCGGAAGCCCCAAAAGTTACCTCAGAGAAAAAGCCACCCTCATGTGGAAAGAGAAAGAGGCGTTGTTCTTTTTCCTGAAAGGAAGGCATGCTGGTTTGGAGCTGTTACTTATCTGGAAAAGGCCCATGTTCTTCTAATCTGCTCTTGTGGGGGCAGATCTACTGTGGGTGGGACCTTTGGGTTAGGTTGTTCCCATGGAGATGTGATCCCTTGCTGGAGTCCTTTAAGAGTTTACGGAGAAAGAGAACTGAGAGAAGCTGAGAGACATTTTGGAGAGAAGCTAAAGATGTGTTAACCTCAAGTTTGCCCTTGGGAGGAGCTGAGAGAGAACCTAAGACAGAAGCTCAGAGACATTCTGGAGAAAGCCACGGAGTCCAGAAGTTAACCCCGGAGAGGCCCAGCAGAGTCCAGCACGTGCCTTCCCAGGTGACAGAGGAACCCTGGATGCCATCGGCCTTTCTTCGGAGAAGGTATCACCCCGTGGCTGCCTTCACCGGGACAGTTCCACAGCCTCAGAAATGTAAATTTGTGAACTAATAACTTCCCGTTGTAAAAGCCAACCCATTTCTGATAAATTGTGTTCTGGCAGCTTTAGCAAACCAGAACAGAAGGAAACTGTCACCGACCTCCTAGTTGGAGAGCGAGTGATACTCCAGGGGACCCCTGGGGGACGGACCCCTAGGGGAGGGGTGCACCAAGGCTGAGTCCTGGGCCCCCACCCGGCGGCAGCCCCTCAGGCCTGAGGACATGGTGAGCAGCAGGGAGACAAGGCCCCACGGGGCTGGCGGGAAGGCAGGTTACTTCGGAGCTGGGGTTGGGGGGCAGGGACCTCCGCTCTTGGCTGTGACTGCTCCTAGGGAACATGGGGTGGCATCTGGGGACATTTTTGGTTGTCACAACCCAGGTGGGGGCTGCTGCTGGCACCGGGTGGGTGGAGGCCAGAGAGGCAGCTGAACCTCAGCCAGCACCCAGGACAGACAGGCCCCGGCACAGAGAATGATGTGAATGATGTGATGATCCGGCCCTGGCTGCCACCAGTGCCAGGGGCGGGAAATCCTGCGTGGAGCTAGTTTCCCTCTTGGTGAGATGTATGTGACCACTTTGATGAAAAAAACAAAACAAAACAAAACAAAACCAAAAAACGAATAAATAGAACATCAGGCAGACGAGCGCGGAATGGACACCTGAGGGAGAGCCAGGATGGGGGCTGCCCGGGGTTCCCAGCTATGTGGAACCCAGTCCTGCCCACACTCAAACCCACGGGGCCTCCGGCAAAATCTAAAACCACCCAAAGGAAAAGCCCTGGCTGGTGTGGATTCCACAGAAGCTGAGGGGACACTAAGGAACCGCGTAATGAACGCCAGGCCCCGACGTGCCCTCAGAGCCTCCTGAGCGAGCCGAGCTGCCCCTCCCTGTGGCCCGGCAAACAAGAGGTGCCCTCTTAGAGGGGGCCAGGGTGGGGGGCACCGTTGCCGCGGTTACCTGGCCCCTTGCCCGACGCCTCCAGCTTGCGGAGCTTGGAGATCTCGTCCTCTGTGATGATGGTCATGTCTCGCCAGAAGTCTGCGTTCTTGCCCTGCTCCAGCTCCATGTACACCTGGGGGAGGGGCTGGTGAGCAAGGCCTCTGGGCACACGGTCGGGGCTGAGGGGTCTGGGTGGGGGTCCAGGCAAGGCCGAGGCGGGCGCACCTGGATGTCCTCCAGCAGGTCCTCCATGTCGGCTGTGGTGAGCCCGTTGAGGAAGGTGTAGGGCTCGTGCATCTCCACGGCCAGGTCGTCGTCCTCGGCGCTGATGTACTTGGCTAGCAGGTCGATGGGCTTGGCCCGCCCGTCCCGGATGCGGATCTTGGAGCTGGGGGCGGCAGGGGGCGGGGTCAGTGCTGGGTGGGGCCAGAGCTGGGAGGGGCGGCTCCAGAGAGAGGATGGGTGGGCTGCCGGGGAGGAGCCTGACCACGGGGGGCTCAGGGAAGGCTTCCTGGAAGGAGGTCCCCAGTGGAACCCGAGGGGCTCCAGGCAGAGAATGCCGCATGGGTCAGGGGCACACAGCCAAGGCGCAGGGCAGGGAGTCGGCAGGCAGAGGGCAGTGGGTGGGGGTGGAGACCACTGCGAGGGGCCGAGGGGCGAGATTGGGATGGGGGTTTCTGTCTGGGCAGCCGGGGGAAGCTGCTGCAAGACTTAGGGCGCAGGGACCCAGCAGGGTCGAGGGAGCCATGTGTGCCAGTTTGATGTATTATGTCCCCCAAAACACCATTATCTGTGATGTAATCTTGTGTGGGCAGAAGTATCAGTGCTGATTAGATTGCAATTCTTTGAGTGTTTCCATGGAGATGTGCCCCACCTAGCTGTGGGTGATGACTCTGATTGGATAATTTCCATGGAGGTGTGGCCCCGCCCATTCAGGGTGGGTCTAAATTAAATCACTGGAGCCATATAAATGAGCTGACAAATAGAAGGAACTCAGTGCAGCTGAGGGTGACATTCTGAAGAGGAGCTACAGCCAAGAGGGACACTTTGAAGAATGCACAGAAGCTGAGAGAGTAGCTGCAGATGAGAGGCAGCTTGAAGACGGCTGTTGAAAGCAGACTCTTGCTCTGGAGAAGCTAAAAGAGGACAAATGCCCCAAGAGCAACTAAGAGTGACATTTTTGAGAAACTGCAGCCTAGAGAGGAACATCCTGGGAGAAAGCCATTTGAAACCAGAACTTGGAGCAGACACCAACCATGTGCCTTCCCAGCTAACAGAGGTTTTCCGGATGCCATTGGCCATCCTCCAGTGAAGGTACCCGACTGCTGATGTGTTACCTTGGACACTTTACGGCCTTAAGACTGTAACTGTGTAACCAAATAAACCCCCTTTGTAAAAACCAATCTATTTCTGGTGTTTTGCATTCTCGCAGCATTAGCAAACTAGAACACCATGTGACCCCGGGGCTGTGGTCTCTGGCTCGCCTTGGCGATGGGGTCTGGGCCAAGGGGCTGCATCCCCACACCACACCTGCCACACTGCTGTGACCCGCAGGTCTGAGCCAGGAAGTGCCTCGGGTGTGG
>PVKY010009146.1:0-13523 GCA_004027775.1 Bradypus variegatus
TGTGGTCCTAATGGGAAATGGAAATTCTCTCCAGGGATGATCGTTTGATAAACGACGAGGATTCTTTTTCATATTCTTCTTTCCATAATCCAAGTGAAAAAGGTAAACTTCTTTATTTCAATTTATTGAGGTGTTTGAACACTAGTGAATGATTTCCCACTTATTAGTGGAATTCCTACGTGTTTTAGAGAACTCCTGAAGTGCACATAAGGACCATAAGTCCAAGTAAAATATGAAAAATAACAATAAACCAATAGCAAATAATGATGGCCACAAATCCACAAATTATCCAATTAAATAAAACACTGGCATGGACAGCCTTATATTGCTCATTGCAACTCAGCTTATGGATACCATGGAATTTTGATACTGATAAGATGGGGAAATTTTTAATTTCAGTATTTAAAAGTCAACTATGACTGTGAAGCCTTACGGAAAAGAATGACTGACAGTAAAAAGGGCATTTTATATTTGAATGTCAAGGCAATTTTTTAGTTAGTCTTAGGGAGTGACCTTAGGTTTACTATCTGGAAAATAAAAACAGAATCACAAACAAGTCACAAGGATGAACTTACAGTCTCTATCAACCTTTGATTCCTCAAACATAAGAATGCTAATTTCCCTAACAACTCAAAAAAGATATCAATGAAATTTTCATTCACTAAATTATTAGAGATAATGAAGAAGCAAATATTTACAAGGAAACAAAACATGTTAAATCTCAGTCTTTCGAATGAGGGCTTATCTATAGAAAATCTTGCTTTCAAGTTAATTGCACCTATTTGACTTAACCACTTGCTTTCTTAACATTCTAAGTTCCTTTTATTGACTCACCTTCTCTTTATATCCTCTGATTCAGTGGAAGAAGTCTTATAAAAATTAGTATTTTACTTTCTCTCATACCCAAGTGAATTTGATAGGGTCAGTTCTGCAATAAGAGAAATCTATCCGATAAAGATCTCAAATAGAATGGGTACAGGCAGAAATTAAGGAGAAAGCAGGAGAGGCCAAATAAAGAGCTTCCTGGCACCTGCAAGTTCAGATCTGATTTTTGAAGGAAGTTCACAAACAATATGCACCAACTGTATCAACAAAAATATATTTTGATGGTAAATAAGGATTAACTATAGGATGAACGCAGTTTGGATTGCTGCTCCTTTCTTTCACGGTGACAAATAATAACAGCTGTCCCTTGCGTAGTGCTGACTACATGTCAGGTGCTGCTCTAAATTCATTCAATCCTCACAACAACCCTACGCAGAAGGTGCAATTATAACCGGCCCGCCCAGATGAGAAAAGGAGGCGGAGTAAAGGGAGAGCTGGGATTAAATGCAAGGTCTGGCTCCGAAGTCCACACTGCTAATACATGACACTATAATTAAGTTAGCCGGGCATCCTAGTCTGACATGCTTAGATAATAAGCCCACTCAAAGGAGGCTGTCGTTTCCCTTATATGAATATATTGCGATATTCAGAAAAAGGATTCAAATATTATGTTATTCTACCACTTATCACAGAACTGGGGGCAGGCAGCCTGAACACCTGACAGACTTCATAAACCAGGTCTCCGAACCCTATTTCCAAGCATCGGTGACCAGGGCACACCCCATCCCTAACAACCCTAAGCCACTTATAGTAGAAATTTTGAGAGAAAACTACTTGAGGTGGACTTTAGTCTTCTATTATAACAATTTGATTATTTCTTTTAAATGCTGGATATGAATAATTGCATACTTTAATTGCTAGAGTTAAAGACTTGTCTGTTCTTAGGAAAATGAGATTTTTTTGTGGGATTCCCCAGTATATTAGAAAGATGCTTCTTAGTAAGTTGTGGGCAAGAAGGAAATAATATACATATTTGTGGCTATGAACAGCTAACCAAAAAAAAAAAAAAGAAAGAAAGAAACTGTTTGGACTTGCATGGCCCAAAAAACTGCTGAATGCTTTTTTTTTTTTCACTTTACTAAGCATTTCTTTCTTATCGAGGAGGATTCATTTTCGACCTATGTCTTTTACATTCTTGAAAAACATAAAAATTTAGTGTTTACTTTCCACCCACTGGAAACTTGTTTGAATTATTCTTTCTTTGGTCTTTACATTTAGGAAGCACAGTGTGGCTGGGAAGTTTCTTCCTCCTATGTACAACAAACTCTCCACTGTTTAGAATGTTTGCTTGGGAGATTAAGGGATGCCTGGTTAAATGGTTTTTCTGCTTTATAAAAATGGCCATGGATAACATGATAGGACAAAAACTAAAAATGTGGCCTGGACTGAATTCCATCATCCTTTCCAGGTGCTCACAATTGGGATCGGGATCAAGAACGCCAGTTTTAATAGCAGCTATTCGAAACTTCTGAATGATTGTACTATGAGTTAATACATACATTTAAAATGTGGTATACAGGAAAGATACAATGGAGGGACTCAGGCCTCTGGGATGTCCTGCCTTGTGCTTCACACTGAATATGAGATTTCAGTGAAAATGCACATCATATCTTAAGGATGATCTCCACGACCCACAGTCCAGACGGCATAGGTGAGTGTGCTCTCTGAATCTCGGGGAGGCCGTTCAATGGGAACATGCAGACGGCAGCGTGAGGCCTCCCTGTTGTCACAGGACTGCAGGCGGGGAACAGAAGGCCTGGACTCAGTCCCTGGGTGGCGGAGCCTGGCTGCCAAGTGCCTGGTCCCAAAGGAGTTGCAATATGGCTGCAAGTTGGACCCTAGTTCCAGGCATTTAGAAGACTCAGAGTACGTTACTCTGGAAGGGTCTGGTCTATGTCTTCTGGCCGTTAACATTATCATCCCATTTTACTGATGACACAGCCGAGGTCCAGAGGAGCTAAGACAGATAGCTAGAGCTCTGTAAGGTCAGCACTCATCATCACATTTTCCACTCTGTCAGTCACGGTCTGACCTTTTCTGTAGTATATGCTACTGATCACAAAAGAAATGGGATGGCAGTGTGGACGGCTCAAACCAAACCATTTCTCCAAATGAACAGACCAATCTGGGTGCTGTTGTGAGTTTGGAGCTCTTTTCCTCCCCTGTGGGGTCTGGGCTGTGTCCCGGGGTGGGGGGGGTGCACAACAGCCAGCGCAACCTTCACTTCTGGGCACACGGATGTCCGACTGGACGACAGCCTGCCTTCCAAACTGGAAAGCCCATACGATTCATTCTCCAAAAACTGAAGTGGCTTAGTGTGAAATCCTGCAAGTGGGATTATACGTTCAAAGAGAATGCTATCTACTAGCCCACAGAGCGACAGGGTATTAAGTGCTTGAACTTCCTTTTCTCACTTTGCATTTGACTTGCTCAGTAAACTCAGGCTACCCACTTCTGAACCTTGGGCTGTCCTGGATTTCCCCTCGAGTAAAACCCAGGGGAAGACGAGGCCTGACCGCCTCTCAGGGATGCTGTGAGGTCTACCTAAATCAGTGTTTATAAACCACATGGCCCTGGGAAAGCACAACATCGTATATGCTACCACCATAGTGATCATTTGCGGTTGGCGGCAGGCATCCATTTCTACTTCTCTCACCAGAAGAAAAAGGAAAGAATTAATTCTGTTCTTATTTGGGGGGATTTATTAAAACATTAACATTCTGAAAACTAAATGCCACTGAATGTGGCAATCCCAGTCAACAAGTTCCTCAAGAACAGAAGTAACTTAGCTGGGTGGTTAACTAATCAAACGTGTCTGATGGGACAAATTCTGTTTCAGATTTACTTTCATTTTAGACTATGCTGCTGTTGTGCGTATGCTGAATGCTTAAGTTTTGCCCGTTGTATTACCTCAAGTGTCCTGTCTCTACTTTATGGAAAAAGAAATGAAGGAAGAGTTAAAGGGTGACTTACTCAAGGGCTACATATATGAAGCGATTGACTTATGTGTATAAATTTAAATTCCGATCAGCTGTTTCCTCTTACACCCCCATGTCACACATTTGTGAGCCAGGTCAGCTGGCTTAGATTAGGGGTTCACAGTTAGGGAGATAGAGCTCTCTATAGCTTGTGGTTGCAAAACAGGGTGAACCACACAAAACCTGCCTTCTTGTCCTGCGTCTTCCCCACCATTGAATGAAAATCCTTAGCCAGCCAGAGTAAATGGAGTAATGAACAGCTATGCTCAACATCCATTAAAACCAAACACATGCCCACTAAACGAAGTGGATCCAGGACAAAGTTTTCACCCATGTACAGAGACAAATGGGGAAAAATATGGTAGTGAGTTATTCTGAAAATTAAATTCACTCAATCTTAAAATGATGTTCTTTATTCTGAGAGCAAGTCCCTCCTACTTTTTTTGATGTTAAAATGTTTATTCTACCAGTGAGAGTAAAGAGCAGCTGATTTCTTAATATCCCGATTTTGGCAGAATAAAAATATTTGGGTCTTTAAATTTTAAAAGAAATGGAAAGGAAAATACTGACTCTTGAAATCCAAAAATTTGGCCAGCCCTGCCTTAGAAGGAGTTACCTGTTGCTTAAAACTCATAAAGGGCAAAGACACATGTGGGCATTATTTCACATGATGAAACATTTCATAATAAGATATAATGACCCATTCCCAATATGCAATGCCAAAGGATTTCAAGCTGTACTAATAAATGGAATACTTAAATTCAGATGTAAAAAGTATGCTGTGATCTGAAATAAAATGAAATTTAAATTCTGCTGTACTACACAAACATAAATTATCATCTTTGAAATGGTACAAAGTATCTTAAACAAAACGTAGAGGACAGGCCAAGGCAATGTAACCCAGCAAACATAGTTATAATAATAAATAATGGAAACCCTGTTTATTGGTTCAACTTTTAGATCCTATCTTTAGAATTTACAGGCAAATACACATTCTGTATCTGAGGATAAATGACAGGATTTACCCCTGTAGTTAACAAAACAATACAAACACCATCAGCCTTGGAAGAGGGGACAGAGGTTAGAAGACTTACATTCTCATATTTGAAAGAGTAATTAGGAGATGCCGTCTATGGTTGATAGAGTAAGAAATGAAGTTTCTGGAATTTGTTAGAAAGTGAAGAAATGCCCTTAAAGGGGAGCGACTGAGAAGAAGACCCTAACTATCGAGGAAGGAGGCTCGAGATTGGCCCAATAAGTGAGAGAAAGCCTCACTGACCACAGCAGACGGCATCAGAGTCAAACCTCCATAAGCTGAGGAAAGGCCGTGGACATTTAATTGCCATGGGGTGAACTGCGTCCCCCCAAAAGATAAGTTCCTGGTAACTGTGAACGTGACCTTATTTGGAAATAGGGTCTTTGCAGATGTCATCAAAGTAAGGTGAGGGCATAAGGAATTAGGGAGTCCTTCCAAGAAGAGGGGAATTTAAAAACACCCGGGGAGAAGATGAGGCTGAGAGTGGCATTTGTGCTGGGGTCCCTAGCAGCTGGAGGGGACAGGGATGGCGGCTCCTTTAGGGTCTTCCGGGGCAGCTCTCCACACCTGGAGTTCAGGACTTCCACCTCCAGAACCGTGAGAGAACTTTCCGTTATCTTAAACCACCTAGTTTGTGGTAATTTGTTATGGCAGCCCTGGGGATGAATAGAATACTCTTTACATACAGAGGTAACCACCCAAAGAACTTATACATAGAAAGGAAAGTGTTTTTAAAAGTATTGCCTCTGGGAAGTGGGCGTAGGGGAGGAGAGAAACCAGGCAGGGGCTTTCTTAACCAAACACAGGTATTATTTTGATCTTTGGGAAAGAGTATAACTAAAATATCCAGGTGATTAAATATCTATATATATCTGCGTTATGATGCTATCAGAGCAAAACCTGGTCCGCAGCCTCCTAGCAGACCATGTGCTCTGCAGCCGGAGGGACTCGCCCTCACCCCCACCCCACCTCCGGGTCCCCAGACACCGCAGAGCTGGGGGAGTCCCGCTGCCCGCACTGCCATGGACTAAACAGTCTGAGCAACTGTGTGCTCACACAACCGCTGTCCACGACCCAAATTATTTCTGGACTTTCTGTGGTTTGTTTCATCCATGATGGTTATCTCCCCTATTGACTTGGATGATTATGAATTGACTATCGTGAAAACAAGGAACAGCAGAGAACTCATCACTGAGCTTCCTTTGTAGATTATAAAGCAAAACAATGCCCAACAATGATTTAAGCTGTTAGGTGACACATCATCAGAAAACCTCACAATCGCACTTAATTCTGCAAATCTGTTCATCAAATTCTCTTTAACCCACAAAGAGAAATTCAAGGCATGCCCCCACCCTCCCACCCCCCAAGGCCTGGATAAAGTTTCCTCGATATGTGCTACAAGCTGTGGCTTTCCCAGCCTCAAGAAGTCCCGTGCCCTTTGCTCTCTCTAGGAAGAATGAATGCCCACATTGAGCCCGGCAGCCTGCAGTGTTGTGGCAAAACGCTGTTGTCACCTCCCACATGACAGGCCTGTGGACAGCTACAGGGCAGCAGCCTCCCCTGCAAAGGGTGACAGGCCAGCCTGCGGGCGTTCAGGGCTCCGGGGAGAGAAACAGGAGGCAAAGGCACCGAGGCCTCTCCTGGACTCTGTACCCAGCTCCCCGTGGCAGCTGGGGACACCTCGCCGGGTGTTGGCGCTGAACCTGTGCCAGGTGGCTGGAAACCAGAGGAACAGTCTAAACTGTGGGAACTCACAGGAGGCAGAACAAAGGGGCCGCATTTTATCAGCAGGAGAATACTGAGTGCAGCTATTGCCCAAGAGGAAACAGTTTGCTTTTATTTTCCCCGTGGACTTCCGTTTCCTGGGGTAATATATTACAGCCTCCAGGTGACAGCCTTACCTGCAGGCTTGGATATCAGACAGCCAGACTTAGCAAGTACCCACTCAGGAGGCAAGATCACATGGGAAGGGATCTCAAAAGATAGGAATGAGTTGTGCCATTGAGAAACCAAGCCACATTTCCAAAAAACACTGCAGGTGTAACTCTATACGGAACAGAAAGACTACAATGACTCAGTTTTTGTTATGTGACCTTCACATAAAAATTGTGCCTTCTCTCTTCCCACCCCACACATGAAAAAGTATGGGTCCATTTAAAGCTGCCTGCATCCAGTTGCACACGTCTGTGTTCCGTAACAGTTGTTCTGCACGGCTGGCCGGTTCTCCCTTCTTGTTTTTAAACCATCACCCCTCCACGTATCCTGATGAAGATCAAGCCCTTGGATTCAGGTGTTCCAGAAACCTGATATATTAGTTGTGCTTTGAATATGCCTGGCTACTTTTCATCTTTTTCTTGGCTGCATTAATTATGCTCTAGTTAAATTCTGTATTTTCTGTTACAAGATCCATAGAATAAGCCTAACAGGTCTTTCACTGTGGTATGAAAATGGAATATCCCATTTTTCTCGATACGCACACACATGCATACACACACACACAACAGTGCATCATTTAAGGACCGAGAGGCAGAGAGTTCCCCAGCAACAGAACTGAAAACATGCCAGCACTCTTGGGATCTCCAAGTTCCGGGTGTATTACATAAATTGTTTAGAGGCACTTGACTGAAGGCTTCAAAACCTCATTTTACCAAAAAAAGGCTGCAGCGGACGCTGTTCCGTGGATGCTGCTGCCCCCACAGGGCACCTCCGTGGCCATCCAGGTTCACCTGGTGGGCAGCGGGGGGAGACGGTGCAGAACCCCCATGAGCAGGCAAAGGGTTCCTGAGCACCTAGTGGTGAACATTACCCAACAGCTTACGGGTTGGCCATACACCAATAAAGCTCCAAGTCACGAAACAAATGCACTGGGGACGAGGTGACTATTACAGATTTCCATCCAACTGATTTTAAAAATGAAAAAGAAAAAAAAAAAAAGCATGGACATAGTGCCCCATACATCCTTCCATTCCTCCCGCAGAGGATGGGAGTTGATGAAGTGGGAAAAATAACAGGAACAATAACTGCACAGACAACAAGAAATAAAATGACAGAGAAAAACGAATAAGAGCTAGATTCAGGGGGAAAGGCAAAACAAGCAGAACTGATCTTTTGATAAGAACAGGATTACATAATACAGTGCATATAACACGGAAAGCCACTTTGCACTACAAATCACTTGCTCATTAAGAATTAAAAGGGGCAAAATGAACCCAAAATTCAATTAAGGTCCAGAGAAGGGCTCCACAACCCCTCGAGGGGTTTATTCTTATCCAAACATTGGCTGACGGATGCGGACACAATCAGGCTGCCAGGAGAGGGTATCTTTGATTATCATTTGAGCTCGTCTGTTCATGGAGTGATTTTCCCAATTTAGTTTGCAAGGAAAGATTAAATAGAATAAGAATGTCCTTCCACTTGGAAAATAATCCAATCCATTCTGGTCAGTGCCTGAGGCTCGCGGGCAGCACATGGGCCTCTTGTGGGTGCTTCGGCTCCTGGAGAGCTACCCTGGCTGTGCAGACCAGCTGCTTGGTGCAGGTGAAACTAGAGCAAGGCTCACTGCACCGAGGGAGAGAACAGCACTCCATGGCCACCAGGCCCACCAGGAACAAGGCTCGCCAAGGCAGATGCAGGGGACACCTGCACAATGCTGGGCACATAGGAAGCCAGGCCTAAAGACTCGCTGATGGAAGGCAGAGGAAGAAGTGTATCTCTGACAGTAAATGGTAAAACCCAAGGGGCAATGTGTCGCTTTTTTTTTTTTTTTCAGCCACAGAGAGACACAGAGCAGCTTCACCTTGCACAGCTTCACTCAATATGGGTTTGCTGAATGAATAAGAACAAGGTATGGCTTTGAAATTGCATAAAAATAAAAACATTCATCAGCAAGAAATCCTGTTATAATATACTATTGGTGCTGTTTAAGGAATGTGGTGATGGATTTTCTGAAAAATAAAAATGTCCTATTATATCACTCTTACAAGACTGGGTTTTTATAATATTGGATCAGTCTAAAATAGAGAGCACATATGCTTATTCTTTGGCGTAAAAGTTCAAGGACTTTGGGCAAGCGCAAAAAAAGGAAACGAATCAGATGTGCTTTAACGTTAAGGTATTTGTACCATTTTGTTGTTGCAGGTCTGACCCACGACAGCCTTCGGGGGATATGCAAATATGGTTGGTGAAAATGCAAAGCAGAGGAGGTAGGGCCTTCTCCCACAGTCCCAACTCAACTCCTGACTCAACCTCCTGTTTGGAGTAAATGCGCCTGTCTGGAGCTCCCAGAAGGAGGAAGACAAGTGCTCTGGTCTGCCTGCTTTTCTGGGCTCTTTATGGCTGACTTCTTCGGCCACTGTGTTCACAATCAAGCCGGCAGATCAGGCCCCTTTGCTCCGACCTGTCAGCCTCCAGCTGTAACACAGGCCACGCAGGGAGCCAGGAGGGGCTCAGCAAGCAAGTTCCAGGGGGTGGGCAAACCCTGGTTGCCGCTCCACGAGCTCAATTCCAGGTGACGGGTCAGTAGCACCCTTGACACATATGAAGGGGAGAGTACATCAGAATTGGACAGAGGAACAAATACCAAACTGTAGTCCTCAAATAAAGAGCTCGTATCATCAGGGAATATAAAAATGTTATTTAGAACTTCTGTTCTCAGATGTTTAATACAAAGGAGAGATTGTTGTACAAGGGAACAAAGTGATCCAATATTCACAAAGCAGGAATTCTCCCGCCGCACATTTTGTTTCCAAAACACTTAGGAATACAGCAAGATTCCAAGTTTTGGTCAAGATGCTGCTTCTGAAAACAAGGGAGGAGATAACTGAAATCTTTCACAGAGTGGATGAAGTTCTTCCAAGACAACTCAGCTCTCAGAAGTGAGCGTGTGCAGTGGGGCAGCCAGTGCGGACAGCGAGACTTCAGACCGCAGGCCTCAAATGCATGGAACAGGTATGGGGTGGGGGTTTATAAGCTACAGAACAGTCCAGTAACATGCCAGGAGAACTCAAGAACCTCAAGCATTTTTTAAATTAACCCCTTGGGCTCAGGGTTCAGGCAGGGAGTGTAGTTTTATGTCCAGTGGGATTGGTGCCAGAAAGAAACAAGCAGTGCTCCTTCCCTACATGTTTTTAAAACCTGTTTTGTTAGCTGCAGGTGAGTCACATCCTAAGGAAACTTCTTTTATCGAGGTGGGGGTTGGAGGAGTGATACGTGACCTTTCCCTCTTTAATGTTTCCCACACCAAACTGTATTAGAGCCAAACACCCCAACCAGAAAGAAAACTCGAGGGTATCCATACCTTTCTCCTCTTTGTATTTCATTATTTTTACTTTTGCACTGGAAACAGTCACGCTGCTGTGGCCTTTTACTGGATTGTGGATTCCCGGAGGGTCATGCCAGATGCCCGAAGAGCACGGCTGTGAGATCTGCTTCGCCTGGGTCTTCATACTGGCTCCACCACTCATTATGTGACCACTGTCAAGCCATTCAACTTCTCTTAAACTCAGTTTCCTTACCTATAAAGTTGGAATGAGGATGCCCACTGTTCCGGTTTGCTAATGCTACCTGTTAAGCAAAATACCAGAAATGGATTGGCTTTTATAAAGGGGGTTTATTTGATTACACAGTTACAGTCTCAAGGCCATAAAGTATGCAAGGTAAGGCATCCAGAAAACCTCTTGTAGCTCAGAAGGCAGGTGGCTGCTTGCTCCCAGGTGGTGTTTCAAAATGACATTCTCCAAAATTTTGCTCTTAGGTTGTTTTGTCCTCTTAGCTGCAGCTGCTCTTCAAAATGTCACTCTCAGTTGCTCTGAGGTCCTTCTATGTGTGAATTCTTTTATACAACTCCAGTGATCCTATTAACACCCACCCCATAGAAATTATCCAATCAAACCTTTCACTCACAGTTGATTGAGTTTACATCTCCATGGAAACACCCAACCAAAAGTTTTCAACCTAATCAACACTGTAAGTTTTCTGCCCACACAAGGTTGCATTAAAGAATATGGCTTTTCCTGGGGGGACATAATATATACAAACTGGCACACCCACCTTTGAGGATTCTGCTCGTCCTCAGTGTAATAATATAAGTAAAATGCTCCACCTGGAGCACGCCCTGCCTTTAAGATCAGGGACTCACTCATCTTTGACTTACTTGTCTTTGCATCCCCTATGGTGACTTGCCCATTGAAGGGGCTGGCGTTCAATTTAACAAAATAGTAAGAGGTCTTATTTCCTCTGAGTTTTTTCTGCTCACAATTTGCTCTCCACCTTTGTCTTTAAACTCTCTCCCAGCACAGCGCGAGATACTTCAGATTAACCTTGATTTGTATTTTACAGACCCCACAGTTCAACTTTGCACTTTGTGCCCTGAACATTAATTTAATTAGTGGCAAGGGTAGTAGCAAAATTAAATAGAAGATGACCCTACTTACTGCTCCACTGCATGGCCTAGCACTGGAATTCCAAGGGGCCACTGCTGTAATGAAGTATACAAAGGAATCACTTAAGGAGGCAAAGGGACTAGAAGGGAGCCACAGAGATAAAAGTCGGGAAATCAAGGCCTAATTCTCAGCTCCACCTCCTAATTACTAGTGTCTCTGGCCAACTTGCAGAATATTCAACATTTTTAAGGAATTAATATCTATGACAACTAACTAAAATTTCAGTAAGTATTGATCAAAGCTGAAATCACAGACAATCTTAGGGTGATTATTCTCTAAAACAACTTACTACGTTGGAATCTTCCTTCGTATTTATTCAGTTGATGATGGGAATGAAGACAGTCATGATTTCTCCCAACTCATTTGCTCAAAAATATTTATGGGCACTTCTTCCGTGGAGGGCCACAGTATTAAGTGCTCTCTGGAGGTGAAAGCGAACAAGGGGAGGGGCCAGTCCTCAGTCACATGTGGTGGGAGGTGATGCGACTGTTTACACGGGACTAAGAACAGCCACCAGGCGGGACGTACAGACGTACAGACATGAGGGAACCTGGAGGGCAAGGGGTCCCTGGTGCTTCAAAGGCAAGCACGGGGGCTCTCACCAATGACCCCAGGAAGCAGCAGAGCGTCAAGCCCTGCACGGCGCCAGGGCACCTGCATGGAGAAGCACCTGTGGCTCTCCAGGTGGCTCCAGCCAAAACTCCAGGCCTTTCACCCTCAAGCCAAAGTCAACAGTGACGCAAGCAAAAGATGCTCTCGGGCAGCGAGGCCGGGAGAGGACAGGATACCATGGCAAGGGAAACGCAAGGGCAGCAGAAGAAAGGGCTTCAGTCTTCTTGGAGTAATTCATAAATGTGGAGAGAAGTAGCAACACAATAAAAGTGGCTATTAGTAACTGAGGACCAGGCACTTTCCTGGGTTGTCTCATTGGATCTTCACGGTACCCTGGGAGGTAGATGCTAAGAATCCATTTTACGAATTATTTTACAAAACTAGAGATGAAGCCAGAGCTAAAAGTTAGGTCATTCTGACTCCAGAAGCTGTTTCTAGGCGAATATACTCAGCTGATGCTCTGTTTGAAACATCGGCTCACTACCCCCACACACATGCAGAGAATTTTATCTGCTAGGTGTGAGGAGCCCAGTCCGACTATGACTCAAACCCCGGAGGCTATAAAAGAAAAAAAAACAAAACAAAACGATAAATCTGATTTCTGAAAATAAGCATTTTCTGCATGGGAAAAACATCACAAATAAGACAAATAAACTGGAAACTATTTGAAATAGAGATTACAGATGAAGGCTAATTTCCCTGATATATGAGGAATACCTATAAATCAATAAGAAAAGATCCAACAGGCCAGATGAACAGTCAGCTAACAGGAAAGAAAATCAAAATAGTTCCTAAACACATGGAAAAATATTTAACTTTGTTAATAATTAGAGAAACGCAAATAAAACAATTAGGATGGCCAACATCAAAACGTTTTAGTGTATTCCACTGGTTAAGGATACAGAGAAAGAGGAAGTATCATAAATTACTAATGAGAGAAGAAATGGATACATCCTCTGTGAAGGACAATCCAGCACTATCTGTCAAAATTGTTAGTGTACTTACCCTTTGTCCCCAAATTCCAACTCCAGGATTTTATGCTGCAGGTAAACTTATACATGTGAAAATAATGTATGAAGGAAGCCAATCTTTGCAGCATTGTTTATGCTAGCAGAAATCTGAAAACAACCTCAATACCCAACAAATGGGACAGTTTAAATATATTATAGTATATTCCTATAATGGCCTACTATTTCACCACCAAAGAGAAAAGGAAACTCTCAATGTATTCATATGGAACAAGCTCCAAGATACACTGTTAAGCAAAAAAAAAAAAAAAAGCAAATTAAGAATGGCAAGTAGACTATACCATCACAAGTGTAAAAACAAAATTATATAGTGTATACATATATATTTGTATGTATCTCCTGGAAAGTTATGCAAGAAACTGGTAACAGCAGTTGCACTGGGGAGAATGGGTGGCTGGGATACACACTTAAGGAGAGAAATTTCTTTGTATCTTTCCAATTTTAGAATGTATGCTTACATTACCTACTCAAAAAACAAATTATACATATACCACATTCAAACTGAAATCAAGTGCCAAATAGTGGCAAACTGGCTTCTGGCCCA
>PVKY010009147.1:0-13486 GCA_004027775.1 Bradypus variegatus
ACCACCATGAAGGGTAGCGTTATGCCTTCTTTGTGCCTAGTATGTGACTAGTTGCAGATAGTAGGCTCACAACAAAGGCTATTTTGAATGAAAGGAGGAAGGGAGGGAGGGCAGAAGGGAAGGAAGGAAGGAGGGAGGGGGAAATGGAGCAAGGAAGCCGAGTTGCCAGATAAAATCTAGGATACTCAAATTTGAATTTCAGATTAATAACAAACACTTTTTTAGTATAAGTATGCCTAAACATTGTATTTTTAGTGATTTACTATTGCATGGGACACACTAAAAAAATTTTGTTTATCTGAAATTCCAATTTAACTGGGCATTCTCTGTTTTTATTTGCTAAATACAGCAGCCCCGGTCATACAGCAAACACCTAATTAAGCTCCAAAGTCTGCCTCTGAGGCCAAGGGAAATGTCCGGGTCCCATTCCTCCCTTCCCCGTTAGGGAAGAACGCGGCCCATGGGGCTGCCTAGGCATCGCTGCCCTCGTGCTGACAGGCTGATAAAGCCCTGAATGGCTGGTTGCTTCCCTGGAGAGCAAAAACCAGGCTGCTAATTTCCCAGTGAATGCTTTGGAGAGACCTGGAGGAGAAGAAAATTTTGGGAAATGGTAGCATAAAGGTGTAGGGAAGGAGCCTTGATAGCCCTTAAAGGGCTGGAAATTGCTTTTCTAAGTCACAGGGCATCTTCTTTACTCTGGAAAACAAGAACTAATTATGAAACAGAACGAGGAAGTGCTTCTTTACACCAGGGAGGCCTGCGATAAAGCACAGCATTCACAAAAGTCCTACATGGTCACTGGAGAGGACAAGAGAAAGGCTGGTCCACACTGTGCCCAACTCTCCTGGGCCCTCCTTTATCTGTTAAAACTATGGGGACCCCAGAAGCCTGCAGCCCAGTCCTTGGGCTGGGAAGGGGAGGCAGTGCTGGGAATGCTTCCCCCGGGCCACAGACTGATGCAGAAACGAAGCCTTTCTTGGTTTCTTTTGAGCAAATGGCCCACAATCCTCTGGACTTGCATTTGTACTTAAGACTCACCAGATACTTTTCTGTTAGCTCTTCAGTTATCACTAACACTGCCCTCTGTGTTTGAACTTTTGTGTAAAACCTCCTATTTCTCTCTGATGAAGCAAATCAGGGGTCTCCAAGTGCAGGGCTCAACACAATTCACTGGGACATGGGAAAAATATTTTAACTCTGGAACTACAAGAATGAAAAAATAATAATTACACATCAGTAATCGTCTGAGATTCGTATTGGCTGTCGTGGGTCCTGTGTCACTCTCAGGGAGGGGTCAGCCCTGGTGGCATCACCTGAGCACCAACTTTCAGAGGGATTGGAGGTCTCAGGGTTTACCTGAGCTGGGACTGTAAATGGCTTTACAAATTACATGATCTCATTTGAACTAAACTAATCCTTACAAAATGGAAAAACATTTTTAATAGATTATTGTAGAAAGACTAAGGATTGAAGATGATAGTACAAGTCCCAGTAAACAACTAGAAATTGGTAGGTCTGACACTGCCATTATGAGCTCTTTATCAGCACATTCTGAAGTAAAAATGACATCTGACAAGAAGTCAGCTCCTTACTCCCCGCAAATTAAAATCATCTAGAAGATCCCTTAAAAGATGGATTTACATCCACCAACCTTAACAGTGAAACTCACCCTTCGTGTATTTGCACCTTGGGATATTAGTTAATCATAGTAAAAAGCCATCAACGTTAAGACATTTAAAATATTCTACTTTTCATCTTTATCTCATCTATTTAAATTTTCTATTTGATGAAGCATGTATGTAATGTATACATAAAAATGCATATATTGGAGATGCAGAATAAAAAATGACTGCATATAATCCAAAACATTTGGGGACTACTGAAGTGCACAATAAGTGGGTCCCATATATTACTTCTCTAATTCTTTATCAAATTCCTTTTTCTTTGGAAAGTAGTTTTGGGTTAGTGTGGTCGATTGCTGCAGTAATGACACCAATTCATTTTTGCTTCCCAGTATCCAAGCCCTTGGGTGGTTCCCTCCCATGTGGACGCTGGGCTTAGCCTTGTGACTTGCTTTGACTAGTGGAACAGAAGCAAATAAGTCGCCAGCAGAGGACTGAAGAGCAAAGAGTTGGAGCTTGCCTTCTCTCTTCCTGGGGGGGATCCTCCTGGAGGTTGAGAGACCACGTGCAGAGTGGTTGCAGACCTCCCAGCTCAGGCCCAGGACCCCTGAGTGAGGCTGTCCTAAACCATCCAGCTCTGGTCAAGCTGCCCAGATCATCCATGGAACTGCTAGAAAATAGAAATGTTTATTGTTTCAAGCTGCTAAGTTTTGGGGTGGTTTGTTATGTACCAGAAGCTAAGAAATACAGTGGGGTAGGAAGATGATGGGGTCTTTCATCCACTTTAAATGGCTGCAGTCTGAAAATGGATCCTCATCCGATCAGATGACTTTCAACAGTCCTTCCAGCTTTGTTATTTGTCTTCAACTAAGAGAATCTAGAACAGGGCCCAGGCCATTTGCCGCCGCCGAGTGTGGGCGCAAGCGGATCTGGGGAGAACTCGGTCGTGAGGCTCACTCGTGCACGCGACCCGGCCTTTCAGGTCTGCTTCGTCCCGTGCGCGCTCAAGCGTCACCCTTTGCCTCTCTCTGAGGAGGTGCTGCCGCCGCTGCACCCGAAAAGAACTCGGAGAGGCCGCCGTCACCGCCATGCCTAAGAATAAAGGTAAAGGAGGTAAAAACAGACGTAGAGGTAAGAATGAAAATGAATCTGAAAAGAGAGAGCTGTTGTTCAAAGAGGATGGGCAAGAGTATGCTCAGGTAATCAAAATGTCGGGAAATGGACGATTAGAAGCAATGTGTTTTGACGGTGTAAAGAGGTTATGTCACATCAGAGGAAAATTGAGAAAAAAGGTTTGGATAAATAACTCAGCATTATATTGGTTGGTCTACGAGCCTATCAGGATAACAAAGCTGATGTAATTTTAAAATACAATGCAGATGAAGCTAGAAGTCTGAAGGCATATGGCCAGCTTCCAGAGCATGCTAAAATCAATGAAACAGATACTTTTGGTCCTGGTGATGATGACGAAATCCAGTTTGATTACATTGGAGATGATGATGAAGACATTGATGATATCTAAATTGAACTCAACATTTTACATTCCAGTTTTTCTGAGGATTGTTCTACATTTTGGATTTTGACCCCTAAAGAAGATTAAAATTTCATTAGCATGAGTGCAGTTTGTTAAAGCAGACTGACAGGTTTGTTTTTAAGGTATTTGTGTTTCTTTAAAAACTGATGCTAAACTCATTTTATTCTTTTGACGTTGTGTAGCTTATGAGTAAAAGACCTACAACATCTGATTAAAAAAAAGAAAAAATGCATTACTGCCTTTCCCACGTTTGCCCTACACTCATTGTGGGTTATGATTAAGCCCTCCTTTTGACTAGTCTGTTGAATGTGCAGAATCTTTCTGTATATTCCAGTTTCCTGAAGTTCTCTTGAGATTTTGATATAATTTAAAGGGGGCAGAAATCTCTATATTAGAACAGGGCCTGGCACAGATTAGCTGCTCAGAAATATCTGTTGAGTGAATGAAGACGAATCATACATTGAACATTTTCTAAATATGTTTATGTGAGTTGCTTTAATTAATCCTGCCTCCAAAATATGAGGTAGGTACTATTATCATGCCTGTTTTAAGATGAGGCAACAAAGGCTTCAGGAGGTTAAGTAACTTGCCCAAGATCAGACAACTGGAAATAGCAAAGTAGGGATTTGATCCTTCCCACACGTCTGCCTTTGTGGTACCTGATTAGGTGCTATGCAATACCACCAATTCTAGACCACTCATCCTTCTATACTGTATAAAATTCTAAGTAAAATTAAAAATTTTCAGAGATGCTTTGTTGCTTAAGTTGTCTCGAGGGCATGTGCCAGGCCTTCCAAACATAAGCCATGGCCGGGGTCTGATTACTTAGCTCTGAGAGCCAGGTTTCTCACGGTGATGGCAGCTGTGGGCTGGTGGTCCCCACCTGCTCAGGAAAAGGCCACCAATGGAGGCTGTTAGGAGTAGACGACAATTGGCCCAGGAGCCGGCGGCTTGCTTGATGCTACTACCTGGGAGGGGAGCCAGGGTGCTGCTCCAGCTTGGGCTCAATGAGAACTAATCGACACCAGTTGTGTTCCCAGGGACCCAGGTGGTGTCCATTATGCAAAGGAACAAAGCCAGCAAAGCTTTCCCTGCTGGCAGTCTGTGCGAGGTCATCTGTCTGTCCATCCTGCCCTCCGTCCATCCTCAGATGGACAGAAAAAGTGCAGGCTGGGTTGCCCTAGTAGGGGCTGTGCATCACAAGCTGCATGGTGGCGCCCTTGGGCATCACCTGGAGGGGTGCGGGTGTGGCAGCTTCCAGGCAAGGGTTACAAAGACAACCAGCAAGTGTGCTCAAAGCTTTACATGAGGTTATGCTTTCACTCCTTGCAGGGGGTGATTCTCTAGTTCTCAGTGTTCCCATGCTCAGTTATTCTCTGTTAAAGCATCCTGTTTCCTGTCATTATTTTTTTTTACTCATTTATTTTATCATCTCCCCCCTCCCACTGGACTTTAAGCTGCATGAGGATTGAGGCCCTCCCTGTCTTTTTCTCCCTGGTATCACCAGCACAATATCATCTGGTTAGTAACTAAACAATAAAAATTTTTAGCTGAACTCTGCCAGACAAATATTATTCTTATTTAATAAAACATGAAGCTAAGGAGAGTTTGGGTAATTTGTTCAAGGTTATACAGCTAGTGGATCTTAGAAACCAAATTCTAACTACAGTTTGATTGACTGAAATTTGTGAGATTTCTCTAAAACATGAGGCAGGTACCACCTGTGGTAGGAGAGATGACTTAAATAGCACAGACACATTTAAAGAGTATTGCCTCATAGTGCAAAAGTCATTTTCTTTCCAATTGTCTTTTGATCCTAATTATTGCCAAAAAAATAATTTTAACAAATAAAGAGTAGGCCTCAAGCTCAGAATCAGACTGTCAGGATGAGGTTTGGCTATCAGAGGCAGAAAACTTATAAAACATGGTTTAAGAAGATAAAGTATATTTCTCTTACATGCCAATGAATCAGAGGCAGGCAGCCAGGGCTGGAAAGGCAGTGCCATGATCACCAAGAACTCAGGCCCTTTCTTCTCTGTCTTCAGCCACCCTTATGTAGCATCTACTTTGTAGCCCAAGATGGTTGCTGCAGCTCCAGCCATCGTTATCCACCTTCTCCCATCAGGAAGAAGGGCAGATCCTGCCCTTTTCTTCAAGGACTACTTCCTGGAAGTCATATGCAACAATCTGGTTTCTGTTCCTTTGGCTACTAGAAGAATTGAAGATGGAAGGAGAAAAGGAAGCTACCAATAATTTTATTCATAGTGCTGTGCTCAATGGGCTTATTGTATTTGGCAGAGCCTCCAAGCCTGTATGCTTTGATTAGAAGATCAAGAAGTCCTTGGTGGTTTGACAGGTCATTTAGGGGGACTTGCCTTCTGCCTCTGGGCCCAAGGCTGATAAGATCAGGGAGTCACTCTGTCCTGGTAATTGTAGGGAGGAAAGAAAGGGGCAATTTCTTCTCCTCCCCCAGTGGTGTGTGTGTGTAGCTGGGCGGCTCCTTTGTGCTTCTCTCTCCCAGCCACAAAGCTCAATGAAAGGGCGAGGTTGCAGAAGAACCCCGAGAGGGCTGGTGGCACACGCAAGAGGAGGAGCCCAGTACTCCAATCAGAATTAGACATTCCTGATCAGACAGTGCTCAGGCTATGGAATGCCAATTCCACATGGCTTCCCTGGGCAGAGGAGAAGAGGGCTGGAGAGAAATGACAGGGCAGAGAGCAGGCACCTGTCCATCTACGTGCAGCCTGCACACCCACGTATGTGAGCTTCCTAGGTGTCCAGAGGACACAGCAGAAGGTGGCTGCCTCTGGGCAAAAGCAATCCAGCAGCAAGAGGCTGGTTTGTAACTGCCAGTGGGAGGTAGCTCAGGAGTAGCGGAGTGGAATCAGATCACTTACATCAGGGAACTGGGCAAAAGGAGGCCTCCTTGGGACCAGGCAAACTCAGAACTGCACCCCCACAAGGCACTGGTATCTGGAAGCTCCCCCCCAGTGCGGATTAGCCAGACAAGCAGCACCCAACCCCGACGGGGCTGCAATGCATCCAACCAGAACAGCAAGCCTCATCCTTTTCCCCGGAATTTCTGACCCCCATCCCGCAGAGGCAGACCAAGCTCCTACTCACCCCCAGGTCAGGGAGGAGGAAGAGGAAGGAGAAAGCAGGTTGCTGTTTTTCTCTTTACACCCCCTTCGTGATGGCAAAGGGGTTTTCTTGGCATCAGGTAAGAGATCAGAGTTGTAAAGCAGCTGCACTGAGTTTTTATAAGAACCAGGATCCAAAAGCTTTGAAATCTGCCCAAGGTTGGGACAGGGAGATTCAACAGAGGCGGATTCATTCCTTTATTCACCAAACCTACCTACCACATACTAGGTGGCAGGCACTGCCAGCTGCACAGGTCCCTGCCCCTGTCAAGGAGTGAGGGAGACAGATTAACGGTCACGGGACAGTCAGGGAATGAAAAGTGCTGTGAAAGACCAGGGAGGGGATGGAGGGAGACGGCTGCCTCTCGGAGGAGGGGATGTCAGGATATCAAGGAAGGGAGTGAAAGAGGAACTTCTGGGACAGTCGGGGGGAAGACTGTCCCAGGCCAAGAGAACAGGATTTTCTCCCTGTTTTCCTCCCGAGTCAGAAGGGACAGAGAAGCCAGCCAGCCTGGTGGGGTCTCCCTGTGGGCCTCAAAACTGGCTGATTATTAAATCACAGATTTTAGCCCCACCCTGGGATTCTGATCCAGTGGCGACGGGATGGCGTGGGGTGGGGCTAGAAACCTTCCCCACAGCTCCTCATCTTCTTCAGATTGCCTGAAGGTTGGAGAACCATCAACTGACTCAGTGACCAGAGCCTGCTCCTCACAAAGCACCTGCTAGGCCAGGGAGGGAATCAGAAGCTGTGTTGGGAGCATTCACTGCGTGTCAAGAACGCTACTAGGCATTTTACCTGCATTATCTTTCTGAAAGAACTTTGAGGTACCCACTTTGTAGATGAGGAAACTGAAACTCAGAGATATGAGATAACTCTGGTGGAGCCAAACAGGCATGAAGCTGCAGCTCTGACCTCTACTGAGGAGATGAAATAGACACGCACTAAAGAGAGAACCAGCCATACAAGGCACTCAATTCCAGGTGACGGAGGGGAGTAGTGCAATTTAAGATTTCAGAGGAGAGAAGTCGGTGAGGTTTGGATATTCAGGAATAAGGGCTGGGATGTCTTAAAGGGAGACAAGCCCAGGAGGGGAGAAGCAGGTAGAAGACATTCCATAGACACAAAGCAGGGAACAGTTGCCCAGAGAGAAGCAGAGATGAGAGATCATGAGGCTCTGGATGGAGAGAGGGAGGTTGTACTTGCTGTAGCTCCTGATGACAATCTCAGTCTTCATTCTCAGTGCAGAAGGGAGACAAATGGAACCTGGGGGCCAGAATTTGCCTGGAAGTAAATACCAAACACATAGCAAAACCAGAGGCTTTATGTACAACATACCTAAAGAGAGTAACGTAAAGACTGAAGCAAAAAGTTCTCTATTTGCATCTATGTGGCGACTCCACTGACTAGCACTCAGGGACATATGTCTCCTCTGTTGCCCTTTGCTATGTATCTTATGCTTTGCAGGGGAGCTCAGAGAAACTTTATTTTCTGTCTCCAATGTCAGTGTCATCTCTGTAGCCTTAAAATCAACCTTTCCTTTTATCTGAATCAGTTGATCCCTGCAACCAACATATCCCTGTCTAGAAAAGAAGTGATGGATTTCATTTGATACAGTCAAGTTGAGGTGTGAGGGTGGGTCAATCATGTCAAACTGTACCAAGAAGCTGGAAATTAGGAAATGGACTTGAGTGATGTATTTGTTAAGATGACGACAGCTGCTATGACAGCTCAGTGGCTTGACACAGTATTTCTTGCTTACACCATGGCGAGTGGGTGTCTTGGGTTAGGCAGCCTTCCAGGGACACAGGAACCCTCCATCTTGTGGCTCCTCCCTTCCCGGTATCCTCGGAGTCCTCTGCATCCACCCACCAATGGGCAGAGACCCTGGGGCAGCACTCCTGCCTAAACGTGACAGATATGACTTAACTTGCCATTGGTGAGAAGGAATCATCAATCACATGATCCCACCAAAAGGCAAGGGGGCTGGGAAATGGCTGGGCAGCTGCTTCCTAGTGACAAATCTATACTGCAAAAGTGGGTCATGTATCTTTGGTGACCAGCTAAATAACTGCATGCACCTTTCTTTACCCCATGCAGAACACAGTCACCTCCTCCCAATGGAGATAACCCCAAAACCTCTGTGGTCATTGTATTCTGATCAAAGCTGTGGACCTCAGGGTGAATTGCAACCCTCCCTCTCACGCTTGAATGTGGCTTCTCTTGCATTGATGACCTAAAAACTAAAAGTACAAGTTATCCATAACCCCCCAACTCCCACTCCCAACCTACAGAGGTGAATCAGAAACGGCATAACTACAAACTTGTATTCAGAAAAAGGAAGAATGGAAGACACAGTGGGAGCCACTGGCCCATAGCAATTGTGAGGTCCTGATGGGCAGACACTGGGAAGGTAATTATGGGAGGGGGAAGTCCCTTTACCAGACCCTGGTTCTGATTTCTGGGAGGAGCTCCCTGATCCATTGTTCTTTATGATCCTGGTCCCACCCTCTAGGAGATTCCTCCTTGATAATTATCTCCTGCCTTGCAACCAAAGCAGGTGTTGGGGAGTTTGTCCTACTTAGAAGCTGTGCAGTTTGCACAAGCTGACTTCCTGCCTGCATAATCCTGGGGGCCCAAGGGCTGTTTAATGCTCAAACAGTCAAAAATCTTTGTTAGTTTTGGCTCATTTCTTTGGCCATAAAATGCACTGAAAAGCATAGTAGGCCTCTTACCAGGTACAAAAAAGCACATTCTGGATGATTTCATTTATATGATGTTCAAGAACAGGCAAAATTAATCAAGGATGATACTTGTGTGTAACTCCAAGTATTTTCTCAAAATTATCTCTTTGGAAACCTACAGCTAAGGTCACATAGCCATTTTGAGCAGAGGAAGGAATAGAACCCAGGTATCCAAATTTATAGCTCAGGGAGTTCGTTTTTACATTTGACTCTCCCTACTAGGAACAGACACAACAGTTAGCAAATACAGATTTTTCTTTTGGTGCTTCTAATTAGCAAATATGAAATATACTGCCAATCTAATTAATTATAATTAGGTAACCAGAAGCCTGATTATGTTGTAAATTTAGATTAAAGAGCTGTTGTTTTCAATTAGATTTTATTGTAAAGTGCTTTGACACTTTTCCTGGCCTCAAGGAAAGTTCATCATATAACTTCCCAGGAAAGAAGGTGGTAGTAACTGGGCTAAAGTTCCCCAGGGCATCCCAGTTCTAGTGCCCGTGTCCCAGATTTGGACCTGCTACATATCCCATTGGTAGCCAGGGCCGCCAGGTGCTCCTGGACTTGTATCAGGGATGCTTTCGGCTGCAGGCAATGGAGGGAAAAAAAAAAAAAATGACTGAAACCTCAAGGGACTTGAAGTCTCACATAACAAGAAGTACGGAGGTACGGTAGTTCCAGGGTTGGTTAATTTACTTTCAAAAAAAGTCATTAAGGACCCGCACTCATTCTATCTTCTCACACTGCCAACTTCAGACTGTTGGCTTCTGGCCTCAGGTTTGTCCCCAACTGGCTGTATGATGGCCACTGCAGCCCCAGGATTTCCCATTCTCCTAGAAGAGGACATTATTTCCTTGTATCCCTTGGGACTCCAGCAGACTTCTCATGACTCATTGGTCAGAAATGCAGCAGAGCCCTATTTCTAAGCCAATGGCTGTCAAGGGGAATGGAATTACCAAGGTTGGCGTAGGCAAATTGAGATTCATCCTGTAGGGACTTTCCTGGAGCCTGGGTTGCCTGATGCCTGCTGGCAAGTTAGTAGAAGCTGTGGGGGCAGGTGGGGGTTGCTGGCTAGGCTACTGGTAGGGCACGCCTGGAGCCAGTGTGGCCCCGCCCTAGGCAGACAGGCCAAATCCAGCCTGGGCCTGCGATGTGACTGAGACAGCTGTGAAAAATGGCTTCTTGACTCCATCTCCAATCTGCCATCTCCGTGTTCCTGACAGCATAGCTTTAGCACTGCCTGTAGCCATTGTTGGCAGTATAAGGCATGGTTAGGTAGAGAAAAAGAATGGAAAAGAGAGGGTAAATAGAGGATACTAGAAGATGATGAGGGTGAGCTGACTGGAGAAGATAAGTGCATCGGGTCTTGGAGTGGCCAAGCCTCCCCAGTTGTCTCTGGGGAATATAAGACCTCTGCTTGGGAAGAAGGTATCGGAAGGGGACGGGCTCTCAGCACCTCAGGGAATCCTGCCAGCAATCCTCTGAGATAGGTTTTAACTGCCAGATGCCTAAGACCTGTTTAGGCTGCCCCCCACCTCCCATCCCAGGCTCCCTCCCAGAAAGACCATTCTTCCACTGGCCAGCCCCCTGCGGCAACTCCAGGGCCCCTTGCTAGCCCCTAGCCAGGCCTGCTTCCCTCTGCTGCCATGTGTGGCCCACTTGTGGACAAAGGAGCATGGTGGGTTTGTGGACAGGCCTCCTGTGCTTACAATGACGTTTCTCTTTCCTCTGACCTGGGGACTTCCCTTAAGCAGACCTCATAGCTTCAGTTTCCTCATCTGTAAAATCTCTGCCTCATAGGGTTCCTTCTGAGAATTAAATGAGAGAATCTATAGGAAATGTTTGGCACTATGCACGAACGTTTGCCATGACTATCACTATGGCATTAGCAGCCTTGATATTACCAATACTACTATGTCCATGGGGTTCTAGATCCCATGGAGACGCCGGCCAATGCTCTGAATTGCCTTCCCTGACTTAGAATTGTACACCTGCCTCAGTGAAGAGTGATGCTTAAACTGCCACCTGAGAGATGCTGTGGTCCAGGGAGAAGGCTTCCATCCTGAGTGTAATGGCTGCACTAATAATCCTCTGCTTCCGAACAAAACGTGTTCCTCACTGTGTTGACACAACTGAATGCATGAAAGGTGAACATTGGTTCCAAAGGTTATAGGAGGCTATTTCATTCTCAGAAAACTGAAAATATTATAAAATCCTCAATTGTAATTGTCTTTTTGGGCAGTCTTTGACAATATTTCATTGCCTTTCCACTTAATTTTGTTCTTTTACAACACAGCACATGACAGGCTGAAGTCCAATGAGTGACTGATAGAGACCAGGTCCCTGCTCGCAGCACTCCTAATAGTTTCCATCTGTACCCCATCACTGACTTTATAGGTCCCATGCTTTTTATCACTGGTATGAGTTCATTCTGTTTTGCATTTCCTACTCGTTTTTAGAAAACAATAAGGCAAAACATGCAATTTTCATAAACCTATACCGTAGACCAGATAAACACAGGGACACTGCCCAAACAGTAATTGGCTGGCAGGAGGGACCACTGTGCCAGAGCTGGAAATGTTTGAGTTCAGAATATGAAAGGCAATTTGGGGTATGTTGTATGAAAGTGCTGATTGTGTGTGAAAGAAAAGGAAGTTGAGACCCACCAGTGTCTGTGCACTTAGTTTACAAGATAGGTACCGACTTCCACCCGATGATCTAGTATGGCTATTAAAAGGTTCCCTGGCCTCCACCCAGGGCTAATCTGTTGGGTGTTGGCCCCAAGATCACAAGGTGCCCTGGCCCAGCCACCTGGAGTTCCAATGAGACTGGCCAAGAAGAACCAGGTGCCTTGTGCTCACTGATGCCAACCACTGATATGCCCATGGCACCTGCCAACAGTGGCTGATGGTGGAGGGCCAGTCTCACATTTCAGCCCTCTAGGCCACAGCTGAACTGTGTTAGGCATAGGTGTCCTCTCCCTCTTGTCTTCCATCAGGACTGGATGTGTTGGAACTTTCAGCATTTTCAGCTGTCATCCCAAGTGCAAATGGAGACTGTTAATAAATTTCTGAATTTTCATCTCCAAACTTCTCTGTAATCCTTATCCCTGATGATCCTTCGCCCCTCTTCTCCCACATGTCTTTCACTGTGCCTTCTAGAATTCCTGCTCCATGATAAGCAGACCTTTTAAAGTATTTTTACTTCAAATAAACCCTCCAGGTCCTTGCCTTAACTCAAACTTAGCTGTCCTCTGGGTACTGCTCCCCTGTGTTTTCTTGAGGAGAAACTTTTTCCTCATACCCTATATTCCTCAGAGTGGGGAGCGGTGCTGGTGTCCTTCTTGTCCCCATCACTGTTTCCATTCCATTCCTCCCCTTGCCTCTGGTGAGCATGGTTGAGGCTCTCACTATTGCAGTTATCCCACCCTACCCACTCATGGTAACCATCTCCTGATCACCACCACCTTCCACACTTTCATTTCTGGATAATCTTTCTCTCTGCCCCTTCCATCATTCTCCTGATGGAACTTCAACATCCACGTGGCTGGCCCTTCGAGTCTTCCGGTCTCCAACTTCCCTAGCCTTGTCAGCAGGCCCATTTCTAATATTTGTGGCAACAGTGCAAATGGAGGCACATCTGTCTGTCCAAATACTTAAATGTTATACATCCAGCTAACAAATTTAAATAAAACATGTCCTATGCTCCCATTTTGACAGATATACCATTATATGATGGTAAACAAAAAATACATGCAAAGTTAGGGTAAAATATAAAAAGTGACAGGGTTGAACTATTATTGTGCAGGTCTGGGTGCTATTTCAAAGGGCTGGCAATATTTGGATAAATAATAAAATGAAGAAATAATTCATCAATTATATTTATTCCATAAAAGTTAATTCTCTTGCCTTCATTCAAGTAAATGACTAATTATACTAATTATGTTGTTATAACCAAGACTGTGCCAGTTTGAGTGTATTGTGTCCCCCAAACACCATTATCTTTGATGTAATATTGTGTGGGCAGACCTATCAGTGTCAATTAGATTGTAATTCTTTGTGCCCCACCCAACTGTGGGTGATAACTCTGATTGGATAATTTCCATGGAGGTGTTGCCCCACCCATTCAGGGTGGGTCTAAATTAATCACTGGAGTCATATAAATGAGCTGACAAACAGAAGGAACTCAGTGCAGCTGTGAGTGACATTTTGAAGAGGAGCAACAGCTCTTGAGGGACACTTTGAAGAAAGCACAGGAGCTGCAGATGAGAGACAGTTTGAAGACGGCCGTTGAAAGCCGACTCTTGCTCTGGAGAAGCTGAGAGAGGACAAATATCCCAAGTGCAATGAAGAGTGACATTTTTGAGGAACTGCATCCTAGAGAGGAACATCCTGGGAGAAAGCCATTTTGAAACCAGAACTTTGGAGCAGATGCCAGCCACATGCCTT
>PVKY010009148.1:0-13521 GCA_004027775.1 Bradypus variegatus
AAAAAAAAAAATACCCGTGGCAACGTGGAATGTGACTCCCGGGGAGGAATCTGGACCTGGTATGTTGGGATGGAGAACATCTTCTTGACCAAATGGAGGATGTGAAATGAAATGAAATTAAGTTTCAGGGGCTGAGAGATTCCAAAAGGAGCTGAGAGGTCACTGTGGTGGATATTCTTACGTACAATACAGACAACCCTTTTTAGGTTCTAATGAATTGGAATCGCTAGCAGTAAATACCTGAAACTATCATACTACAACCCAGAACCCTCGAATATTGAAGACGATTGTATAAAAATATAGCTTATGAGGGGTGACAATGTGACTGGGAAAGCCATGTGGATCACACTCCCCTCTGTCCAGTGTATGGATGGATGAGTAGAAAAACGGGGGGGAAAAAAAGCATCCCATGATCATTTTTACTTTAATTGTTCTTTTTCACTTTAATTTTTATTCTTATTACTTTTGTGTGTGTGGCAATTAAAATGTTCAAAAATTAATTTTGGTGATGGGCGCACAACTATATGGTGGTACTGTGAACAACTGATTGTACGCTTTTTATGACTGTATGGTATGTGAATATATCTCAATAAAAAATAATAAAAAAAAATAGTATGCATGTCAATGATGCAAAGTCACCTAAAGAATACCTTTAAAACATAAAATGAGTATTTCCAGTTAGAAGAGAAGCATAATCTATGGGAACATATTACTTTTTGGAAAAATTTTGGGGTTTGTGTTCTCACTTCATAATGGGATAATTCATGCCATTGCCACTTTTGAAATGACTTTTATAGCTACTATAATCACTATAAAAGACAGTCTTACCATAGTCTGTGGAATTGATGCATAGTTTTGAACTCCTAGAACATGGTTGAGAAAGTCATGCCCACAATTTTTTCCAATCCAAAGCATCATTACCTGGAGGAACAGGAAAAGTCTTTTTTTAGATAGCATAACATTTGAGTCTGTTCGCTCATCTTTACCAGAGTATTTTTTAAAAGATCGAAAGAATGAGTAAGTTTATGAGATTGCACAGCCTTCAACTAAACTTGTAATAATTACCACCTGTCATGATAAGACATTTTATGCTTTACTTGAAAGAAGCTATAGAGGGGAAAGGTGGTTAATACAAAAATACAAAGATTAAAGAGTATAAAATCTGATCAGGAAGAGATATTAAGGGGAATGAAACCTAATATTTTTAAAATACAGTATATGCAAAGAGAAGGATTAGGATTGGTCAGAACACTCACAGAGCCCGCATCCATGAGGAAAGCTCCATCCCTACTCAGCTTCTCTACTGAAAGCTGAAGAATAGGGGGCTGAGGTATGGTTCTATCATTGATGTTGAGTGCTCCCTGAGGAATTAAGTAGAAGATTAAAGCTTTTAGATATAGGTAATATGCAGACATAATAAAACAAAAAAAAATTTCAACAAACCTTACCCCTAAGAGGTTGGGCCTTATTTAGATAAATCTCAACTATTATTATTTAAATATAGAAGATAAGTAAATATTTATCTCTTATCTAAACAAAGCCACTGTGAATCCTAATAAGGACAAATTAACTTCTGATCTTAACTATTGCTTTAACAGTTAATGTAATAAATGCAATGTAGTATCCTGGAACAGATAAACGACATTAGTGAAATCCAAATAAAGTTTGGAATGTAGTAAAAAAATAATGTATCTACTGTGAGTCACTGACTGTAAACTTTGGATGACTGTATGCTGTGTGAATATATCTCAATACAACTGCAAAAAAAAATGTATAAATACTGGTTTCTTGATTTTTATAAATGTACCATGGTTATGTACGATTGTATTAACAGAAGAAACTGGGTGAGGGGTATATGAGAATTTTCTATACTATATTTGCATCTTTTCTTTAAATCTAAAAGTATTCCAAATTAAAAAGTTTATTCAAAAGAGAGACAAAGATAATAAGAAGCTTTCTTTTTTGAAATCCAAGTTCTGACTACACCTGACTGCTTGGCTTGGATCACATGCACATACTGAAGGGGGGGGCGGCGGCAGGGGTAATGCAAATGAGATTTTAATAGTGCTCTACAATCTGACATTTATTTATTCAAGCCCAGAATTCATTATAATGAATTTTAATGCTGTTATCTAAAAAAAAAACCACAAAACAATCTTCAAAATATTTGTAATTATTCATTCTTTTTTTAGCCAAAACAAACTTAGGTACTTAATTAAACCTTATCCAAGGGAGGATGTGTATATGCTGAAAGTAATATTTTCATTAAAAACATTTCAAAGCTTAAGGGTATTCATGTTCTGTGAATAGGGATGGTTAAAACCGGAAAAAATATATATGTCCAGTAATAACAGCAAGTTTTAATGATTTTATGAACTGATTTAAATTTAAGTTTTAAATGAATGTTTATGAACATGAAAACTGCTTAATTATGATGATGATCATAATAATGATGATCATGATGGTGCTGATGATGAAAATAGCTACCTATTGCTTATAGTGTGCTTAACATAGCCAGGCATTTTTCTAAGAGCTTTACATAGTTTAATTTATTTAATGTTCAAAACTACAAAAACAGAAAGATTCATATAGCATGACCACAACTAAGTAAAAAAATAAAACTATGTATGGAAAATAAAGGCAGGAAGAAAGTATATTTGTAAAGGACATTTATTGTTCTGTCCTTTCAGCATCCCTCCCTCGTGCACTCCCCATTGTTTGAGAGAACTTTAGTGATGAGGCTTTAACTCTATCAGGAGCTACTGATCGTAGTAACTTAAGACTTCTGGCCTTGGGGGATATGGGGGACAGAAGACCCAGATAGAACCCATCAGAAATTTTCCCTAGAGGTTTTCTAATGTGAACCAAGAAAAGACAGCCTTGTGTTTCTCAGATGGAGAGGGGCAGCTATCAGTGGCTATGTGTTCTAGCCTTGTAGAGAGGGCTCTATGAAAGAATGAGGCTCATGCAAAGGGAATCATTGAATCCTAGGTTCTAGTAGATTGTGAGTCTACCTCTACCCATGCATTTCCCATGCTTTGTTTTTGAGTGCCACTCCTGTCTCCTGACTAAGCTTACTTGCAAACAAGAGTCCTGATAAATGCATCACTGATATATTAACAGTACTTCTCATTGCATGAAAGTATTATGAGTGATTTTTTTTCGTCTTTCTGGTGTCTTCCATATTATAGACATACTATATATTACCATTTATATTTTGATGTTAACTTGCTATTTTTTAATATGAAAAGAGGGAGTCCCAGTTAATTAGACTTGCCAAAAAAAAGTCTATTGCTATTCTTTTTGTAATACAAACATGGGAATATTTCAACAGTTTTGGTTTGCTTAAAAAGTTACCTCAAATTTCATATGCAGTTTCTGCTTTAAATATGCAAGATATCTTAAGTCTTGGAACTTTGAAATGTTTTTAACCAAAATATTACTTCCAACATACATATCCTAACTTGATCACAACTTTAAGAAAAAAAAAGGTATGGCTTAATATTTTCATGCTTCTGACTTTAACTCAGAAAATTTCTTATCATGGACAAAAATATTATAACTTAGGTAAAAATAAATATTTGTCTTTAACTCAAAAGCACTATTACATTGAACATTGACCTGGTGTGTTTTGATATAATTTCACTCCCAGGACACTCCCTTCAGATCAACTTTGTTTAAATAAATAAATAACTGGTTTCCCTGGTCAATTTGACAATCTTTTCATTAGATCTGCTTTAGAGATTTGTCTTGGCAAACTTAAATGGAAGGCACTATTTTCAAGAGCTTCCCTAAATCAAAATTTCCTTATTGGATCTATCAAAGGAATAAAACAGAAAGCTTTAAAAAACAAACCAACCTTTTCTCATGTCTGCACTGGATTCAATGATTATCTTATAAACTTTCAAATAAAAGCCACTAAAAAATCAACTAATCTTACCTCATCTGAGAGACTGTCAATTCTATACAAATTGGGATGAGTTGTAAGCATTAAGTAAACCAGAGGCTGATTTTTCACTTGACACATAGCAAAAATTCGTTCATCTAGACGTGCATTTGTCCCAGTCTGGAATGATTTCTGTAACAAAAAAACACCCCAACCCCACAAAAAGAGGTATTTAAAACAAAAAAATACATAATACTTTGCTAATGCCAGTTGTTAAAAGAATATATTCAGACAGAATTAGCAAATTTACTATTAATTATTCTTTGAAAAGCATCACTTAAGAAGTCACACACATCTCTTAAATTGTGGCTATATTCTCATATTGAGAAATTAATTACCTGATCATGGCAGTCATTTGATCTCTCTGGTATCTGCTTCCTAATAAGTAAAACAGATTAACATCCTATCTGTAATACAGTGCAGTGATGTAGCAATCTAAGCTACTGTGTAAGAAAGATGAGGTTATATTGCAGATGACAAAATAAAGGCACAGTGGAAGGACCAAAGACATGCTCTAAATGCTCTGGTGCTGGTTAATGGTGGCTGTCTTTGTTTCCCCCACTGTTAGAGAAATGAAACAGTACACCAAAGCTTACAAATGTACAGGAAAAAAAATAATACAAATGAGTATAGCTACTTAACAGAATAGAGTTAAAAAGTAACTGTGAGGATTACTGATACGTTAGCTTCATGGAGCATCATGAAGTTTTGAGGTAATATTTTAAGCATTTCAGTTGATGAATGGAAAGGAGAAAGAAAATGCAAAGAACATGCATTAAAATCTGTACATTACTATAAACCAACTAGACCTAAAATAAATATAGACATATATAGAACACTTCATCCAACAACAGCAGAATACACATTCTTCTCTAGCATACACATATTCTCTAAAAGAGATCTTATGTTACATCGCAGAACAAGTCAATAAATTTTAAAAAGATTACAATCAACACAAAATATCTTCTCTGACCCCAATGGAATAAAGCTAGAAATCAATAACACAGGAAAAACTGCAAAATTCACAACCTGTAAAAATTCAACATTGCACTTTTAAACAACTAATGGGTCAAAGAAGAAATCATAGGGAAATTGGGAAATATCTCGAGACAAAAGAAAACAGGAACACATGGGATGCAGCAAAGGCAGTCCTCAGAGTGAAATTTATAGCTCTAAAAGTTTAATTTAAAAAGAAGAAAAATCTCAAATTGTGACATAACCTCACTCCCAGGGGAACTAAAAAAAAAGAAGAGCAAACCAATAGAAAAGCAAGCAGAAGAAGGATATAATAAAGAGTAGAGCAGAGTTAAATGAAAGAGAAAATAAAAATAATAGGATAATCACTGAAGAAATGGAAAATAAGTGTTGGCAAGTATGTGGAAAAACAGGAACATTCACACCTTGCTGGGTGGAATGTAAAATGGTGCAGCCACTGCAGAAAATAGTCAAAAGGTTCCTCAGAAAGTTAATCATAGAATTACTATATGATCCAGTAATCCCACTTCTAAGTATATACCCAAAAGAAATGCAAACAGAAAGTGGAGAAGGTATGTCTACACTGATGTTCATGGTAGTATTTTCAACAGCCAAAGGGTAGAAGCAACCCAAGTATCCATCAGTAGATGAATGGATAAACAAAATGTGGTCTATAAATACAGTGGAATATTAATTCACCCATAAAAAGAAATGAATTCTTGATTCATGCTACAACATGGATGAACCTTGAAGATGGTAAGTTGAGTTAATTAGCCAGACACAAAAGGACAAATATTGTATGATCTCACTTACGTGAAATAATGAGAACATGCAAATTCATAATCAGAGATTAGAATACAGGTTACCAGGGGCAGGTAACTCTCCTTGGGGATTTAATGTTTAACTGGTAGTTTTGTTTGGGGCAATGGAAAAGTTTTGGTAATGGATGGCGGTGATGGTAAAATACTGAGTGTAATTAACAATGATGAATTGTATACTTGAAAGTTGTTAAAATGAGATATTCTAAGTTGTATATATATGAATACAATAAGATTTTTTTTAAAACCCATAGTACTTTATAAGACAAGGAGTGAACCCTAATATAAACTATGGACTTTAGTTAATAATGTAATAATATTGGTTCATCAACTCTAACAAATGTACCACACTAATGAAAATGTTAATAGAGAAAACTGTGGGGGTGATATTTTGGAATATTGTACTTTCTGCATGCTTTTTCCATAACCCTACAACTCTAAAAATAAATCACCAAAACCAAACAAACAAAAAACTCCAAGTACACTGACTATAAATAAAGGAAGATTAGAAGAGGCTCTTAAGATTTTTTTAAGTTGGTACATGGATAATTACTAAGAAAGACGAAAAGTACTATGGGAAAGATAGTATTCATTCAAAAAGTATTGACTGAGTAGGCACTATGCACTAGGAACTGTTCTGTGTGCTGGGACACAGCAGTTGAATGAAAAAGATAAAAATTCCCGTCCTCATGGAGTTTACACCTCAGTAAAGGAGACATAGATAATAAATGAGTGAAATATGTAGTGTGGCAGTAATATGTGCACTGGTGAAAAATAAAGCAGGGAAAAAAATAAAGAATATTAGAGTAGGGAGGTGTAAGATGGGGTGAGGAGAGAGTGGGATCAAAGAAGGCAGGTCTCAGTGAATTTGAGGAAAGATCTGAAGGATAAAGAACAGCTCAGAATTGTAATGTTAAAATCCAAATATTTATGTAATCTGAGAGCTTATATTACATTCAGAAGTGAAAGTACCTAATTCTAGGGAAAGAAACTAGAGCTGCAATTCAAAAGCCTTTCATATTTAGGAACTAGCAAGTTGTCCTTCTAGCTGGGAAAGACCACATACACAAGATGGCACGATCTTGGTGTTCAGAAAAGTGTACAAATTGACAAGATCCAGAGCAGTTCTTGATCAGTTCTGGAATGTGGGATTCTTTCCCAGGTGCTTTATTAATTATACTGAGCTTTAAAATAAACTTTATAATAGAAGGTTTGTAATATTCATTATAATTTATGTCTACAAGATCGGACTCATAAATTTGATTTTGGACTTTGGTAAAATACCTTTCTCTACCTGCCCAGAGTTTTCTTTCTTTCTTTTTTTCCCCCAGGAAGCAGAGGTGGGGGCAAAAGTGGAGACATATAAACAATAAGTATCAAATAAAAAACTCTTAGGAAAACTAGGCACAAAGATATACAAATCATAGGAAGAAAGCCAACTGCCAAAGAGGTAACATTTGAACTCATAGACAAAAGATAGGGAAGTACATTACAGGGCATGGAAATAGGTACAAAGATAGGAGAAAGTCTATCTAAGTAAGATTAAGAAGTGTAGCAATCGACTTCGGGCCGCTGCCTCCACTGCTGCCGCTCCTCTACCCTGGTGCAGGTGGACCTGGCCCGACCAGCCCCGGCTCAGCATCCGCTGGTCTGCAGCTCCCGATGGAAATCATACGATACCAATTATTTGGGTGAAGTCTTTCTAACAGATTTTCAAGAATTGCAGAAGACATAAACACTAATGTATTTGAGAAAGCGGTAAAGTCTGGGAGGAGGGCAAAGAAGTAACAGCTTTCCTGATCTGGAACTTGGCTGGATGCTAAGATGTCTGTGGACAAGAATAGCCAGAGATCTGACAGCAATGAAGAGGACTATGACCCAAATTGCGACGAGGAAGAGGAAGAAGAGGACGAGGACCCTGGGGACATAGAGGATTATTATGTGGTACTCAACAGTGATGTGAAGCAGCAGGGGGCCGATGCCTTTGATCCTGAGGAGTACTAGTTCATCTGCTTGACCTACAAGGAATGGGAGGGTGCCCTCAACGAGCACATGACCAGCTTCGCCTCCGTGCTCAAGGTGAGCAGTCTTGCCAATTCCAAGAGTAAATCCTCCAGTCAAATCTAAGGACGAGCTGCTGTTGACCAGTGACTCCTTCAGGCTGACTGAATGGCCCTGTAGCTTGAAACCAAATTAAAGTACATGTTGTGTTACAGCATTTGGAACATATTTGTTATATTTACTTTGTTTTCTAGTGTGTAAATATTCAAGGCTCTCATATTCCCAAGTTACTATGAATTAGAAAGGAGGGGTGGGGTGGATCCAGGAAAGACAGACCAGAAGTGGATACTCATTAACAGAACTGTACTGACTAGCATTTGTGTCAGAAAGTGAGTCTTATGAAATTTTTGAGATTAAGATATGCTAAGCAACAGAACTGCTATCATCTATACAACCAAGTTGAATGACTAATGTCTTGAGAGTACCCAGATCTCCTTGGTTTGCCCTGAATAATCAGTGCCTCTGAGCTGATGAGCTGATTTGTTTCATATACTGATTAATATTATCTAATATTGAAAGAGATTTTAGCAAAAATTCTTGAGAAAAACTAAATTCTCCTACCTTCTATTTCATTGAATTTGGAGGAGGTGTTAATGGGGAAATTTTAAGGAATAAACAAAGTTAATTATTCCAGCAAGAATCTTGTTTTAAACCCATAAACTAGTATACCTTTCAGTGTCTTGCACCTCAGGCCAAACATTGTCCTTACTGTTTACATTTTTTGTGATTATTTAGATAGCTTCTCAACATGCTTCCTCTGACACTGGGCATTCTGTGAAAGTGGGGGCTGTCTTTTACTTCACTGTTCATGGACCTTCTTTCAGGAACTGTTAGGGATTTTGTTGTCTATTCAACTTGTTGGTCAAGGGTACATATGCATGATTTTAACCAAATAAATTTTCTTGTTGGTATTTAAATAGAAAAAAAAAGTGTAATGTAGCTGAAAACCTTTAAGAAGCAGGAAAGAACTCCCTTTTTGCTTCAGCAATAAGAGAAACAATTCATATTTTGGAAAACTGATAATCATTTGAATCTTAGCATCACTGAACACTTCGCATCTTTTATGAAGAAGGCACTTCTTCTAAATCAGTTATTCATAAACTTCCTTGGTCACAAATCCCTTTAAAGTTCAAATAAGAGATAAGGACCCCATACTCAGAAAATTAAAATGGCATAAATTTACATGTAAAACATTTAGGGGTTTACAGGAAAAAATTTTAGCTTTTGATACTTTGAAAGTTTTTTTTTGTTTTCGTTTTTCTTACCTGTTTAAGGAGAGCCAACACAAAGAGTGGAAAAAGCCTCAAAGAAAAAGGAACCATAAGTCCAGGCGGCTGGTTACTTAGGACTAAAGAACGATAAGCTGAAAGAGTGTCTATGACAGCATTCACTAGGGCATCTCGAGCATCACTCAGACTGGCAGTAACACACCTGTCAACAGCTAAGAGTGGTGGGGGTAGGGGCAAAAGATAAGTAAGATACAAGTTTAGCAACCACACTAAGGATAGAAGACATCATTTTAAAAAGTATACAAAGTCTCCCTCTAATTTATTACATACATGAGAAACCAAAATATGGTTAACAGCATGTGCTTTGGAGAATCAAACCAACCTGATGAAACACTGTTCTCTATTTCCTAGTTGTACGAAAATCTTGCAAGTAAATTACCTTTCTGTATTTCATCAAATCTAAGACATTACTGATTGTAATTCACCATTTTATTTTACACACCCTTAAGAATAAATGCTACAATTAAATAAACAATGCTTTTCTATCACACATAATTTTTATTATGTACTTACTCAAAGAGCTCTTAGAGAACTACTTAGACAGATTTTCATTGTCTGCCATGCCAGTGTTTATATGCCTTTCAGCATACTCAAAAATGTTTCTTTTAAATATTAAAAACAATGTAATTGCGTCGGGGCACTTTAGGGGAAGAAGTTGGTGTTCTTTCAGGCACAGGGGCTGAAGATGCGGTCTGGGTAATCCCTGGCCCCATCCTATCCACCCCCGCCTGCCTTTTCCCTCTCCCTCTGGTGGGATGAGGTGTGCAGGCCTCTGGCAACTATGGCAACTACACTTATGCTAACAGTGGATACAGTGCCCATGAAGAAGAAAAAGAGAGGCTCACTAAAGGTCTGAGAAACAAATAACTGCTGTAAAATCTCTTTCCATTGAAATAGGCCATGAAGTAAAAAATCAGAATAAATTACTAGCTGAAATGGATTCACGGTTTGATTCTACAACTGGATTTCTAGGTAAAACTGTGGAGAAACTGAAGATTTTATCAAAAAGAAGCCAAACAAAGCTACTGTGCTATATGATGCTGTTTTCATTCTCTGTCTTTTTTGTCATTTATTGGACTATTAAACAGAGGTGAGGCAAGGAAATGTTAGCATGGCATTTATTTCAACTTAAAGACTTGGAGTACCACTTCGAAAAAAATCAGCATCAAAACATTCTTATTTTTCAAATACTATGGCATTTTGCATTGAAGATTACTGAAGTTCGCTTGTTTTGTAAATCACATTAGATAATAGAGTGCTCTTTGGATACTGTTTCTTAATAACTCATTTTTAGCCCCTGTTTTCAGTGGTATTGAGAAGGCTTGAAGTCAATCTGGCACTAAGAATTTTTTTCTATTGCTTGCTTAAACATCAAATTAATAGCAATATAATATTCTGTTGTTAACATAAATGTAGGTTTGTGATCCATGTAAAGAAATTTAGAGGGACAGCAGCAAAATGCCCGGAGAGCCTGACGCTGAGCTCTTGAAGGGGTGAACAAATTTGTGACAGAGTGGTAAATTTATTATCCTAAACTATCACCAACTGTGAACTTGTACTCTCATGCCTCCTTTATATGGTTAAAGCTGTAGGCTTTGATGATACAGATCATCTTCCTGTTCTACCCAAAGACTTCATTCTTCTAAAGTTTCTCATTTTGGCATATTTCTAGTAAAGCCCAATACAGATGTGTACTAGTATAGTTATTTGATATTAACTTTATAAATTCCACTAACTTTGGCTTATAGTAATTTTATGGTTTTGGCTACTTAGGTAGGTCATTTGGTTATCACTCATGACAGAATAATGTGAAGTTAAACACATTGTTAACCTCTGAATGGAAATGAAGTGTTCAAGAAAATTAACTGCCACTGCTATTTTATGTGCTCAAAGTAGATACTAAAAATACTCAGGCATTGAACTTGGAGTGGAGTATCGTTACTTTAATCCAATATATTAATTTATAGAAAGCAAAACATAAAAGTGGACTGTTGAGTAGAAAGAAATATTAAAATGTTAAATACTCTGTGTTGCTCTATTTGGGAATTTAAATAGACCACAATTAAAATGTAATTATTTTGAAAATTTCTCAAACTGCAATTACATTCACTTCACGTGGTAACAATACATGCAATGAAGGAAAATTATTAACTGCTATGACCAAATTTACACTTAGGCAGGAAACAAGAAAGACTGCTCATATCTAGTCAACAGTCATCCTAAGATTTCATCAACCGAACACATACCCTAATTTTAAAGTGGATAAAATGTCAAAAAAAGGTGCATACCAGAATCAGCCAAATAAAGTAACAGAACCAATACTTATCAAGTTGTTGGGAAGATTATAAAAGATAAGGCAGGCCCCAGTCAAGATGAGAGAGTGAGAAACTCCAAGACTCTATTCCACCATAGAAGCTTTGAACAATCTGTAAGAACTGGCAGAAACTGCTTTCTCAAAGCTCTAGGAAATGGTTAAAGGACTGCAGAGCTAGCGCAGTATCAAGAAAAGGACTACTTAAAAGTGGCAGGATCTCCTATAACTCTGGCTGGCCCATCCTCTATCCCTTGCAAGCTCAGTATGGAGCTGGTCCACTCTTCCTGTGCAGTTCCCAGGTCCCAAATCTGGAAAGAGCAGAGTAACTCTCATGTACATGCTGGAAGCATATCTTGTGGTAGCCAGAGAGACTCACTGTACCAGAACTCGCCCTGCCTATAGAAGGATTCACAAGGCTCTCCTACAGAATGCTGTGAGAAAGCAGTCAAATCATGCTGCTTGGGACATGGCACTGTTGATGTAGGACATACAGTGCAATGCCTATGATACTGAGACATTCCTAACCATATAGACCCATAAATGCGGAAATTCCTAGAGCCAAACCCATGCCCAAGAAAGACACATGCACAAAAAGAACCAAGGAGGCCCCTATGCTTTGGCCTGGCCCGGAGCTATTCTCTAAACTCATTGTATGGATAAGCTCTGACACAGGTCAAACCACAAAGACTAGGAAAAGTGTTTTCATTTTCCTTTTTCTCCTTTTTTTTTTGGTTAGCTCTCCCACATTCAATGAAGGCTCTGTCATAATACTAGCCGGATACAAGTTTAAGGAACAGAACAAGAGTCTAAATTCCAGCAATAACACATGAGAATATCAAAATGTCCAGGTTTCAACAAAAGGTCACAAAAAATACAAGAAACAGGAAGCAATGGCCCAAGAAAAGGAGAAGATTAAAGTATTAGAAACCATGAATGAGGGGGACCAGACATGAGAAATACCTTACAAGACTTTTTAAAAATAGTCCTAAATATGCTCAAGGAACTAAAGCAAAACATGGACAAAGAATTAAAGGAAACCAGGAAAACAATAGGTGAACACAAAGTGGTTATCAATAGAGAGATGAAGATTATGAAAAGGAACCAAAGACAGCTGAAGATCACGGGAACAGAAATTAAAATTTTCTAAGGGGTCCTGTAGCAGATTGGAACTGACAGAAGAATCAGGGAACTTGAAGATAAGACAATTTAAATCATCCAGCCTGAAGAGCAGAAAGATGAATGAAGAAAAGTGAACATAGCCTGAGAGACCTTTGGTACACCATCAAGCATACCAATATACATATTGTGGAAATCTCAGGAGGAAAAGAAAGAAAGAATATTAAAAAAAAATACTGGTTTAAAACGGCCCAAATTTAATGAAAAACATGAATACACACATCCAAGGTGCTCAACGAACTCTGAACGGGATAAAACTTGTATCAGACCCACCTGCAGCATACTATAATTAAACTGTCAAATGCCAAAGATAAAGACAGTATTCTGAAAGTCACAAGAGAGAAGCAACATATCACATACAAGGGAGTCTCAATAAGATTAACTGACAATTTCTCATCAGAAATGGAGGCAAGAAGGCACTGGTATGACATATTTAAAGGGCTGAAAGCAAAATATTGTCAACCAAGAATTGTAAATTTGGCAAAACCGTCTTTCAGAAATGAGGAAGGGATTAAGACACTCCCACATAAATAAAAGCTGAGGGACTTCACCACCACTAGACCAGCTCTACCATGAATGCTAAAGGAAGTTCTGCAGGTTCAAAGGAAAGGACAGTATACAATAGATGGAAGCCACATGGCGAAATAAAGACCTCCAGTAAAGATAATGACATGGGTAAATTTAAGAGAAATGGAAATAGCCTAAGAAACATCTGGGACAACATCAAGCATACATTAAGGGAATGCTAAAAGGAAAAGATGGACAGAAAAGAGAGAAGGAATATTCACAATGATAACTGAAAATTCCCAATCATAGCAAAAGACATGAATATGCACATCAAGAAGCCCCGAGTTCACCAAACAGGATGACCATGAAGAAAAATACTCCTTGTAATATACTGATCAAAGTATTGAATACAATGGATGAGGAGAGGGTTCTGAA
>PVKY010009149.1:0-13516 GCA_004027775.1 Bradypus variegatus
GCCCAGGCTGCACCACTGCCCGTGAGCCTCAGTTTCGCTGGGAGCACCCTGTCCTTCCGAGAGGCTCTGATTGCACTCCCAGCTGGCTCTGCCCTCAGCTGCATCTCAGAACCTTCCAGAAGGACCTGGGCCAGCCAACCATTCTGCCTGCTTAGAGGACAAGGGGCTCGGAGACCTGGGGCCACCTGCCTGCCCACCACCGGTGGGAGGCCTTCCATGCGGGTACCAACCGCCTTCTCGCCCCCCACACCCGCAGCTCTCCACACCCTGCAGTGCCCGCGCTTGACACGGCCCCACTTTGCAGACAGGGAGACCGAGGCCCAGCTGCCAGGCCGCGGCTCCCCGGCTCCCACCCAGAGCCCAGAGGGAGGGGCCGCATGGGGTGGGGGTGGCCAGCTGGTGGTCATCCCGTGTTGACAGTGGCTTGGGCCCCTGCACGGGCTCCTCACGGGCCCCCGTGCCTGCCCGTGCGTTCCTGCTCACACGCGCAGCCTCTCCCGCCGGGTAGACTAGGGCCTCCTCTTTGAGGGGTGCAGGAAGCACCAGCCAGGTATCCCAGAAAGCCTGAGGACAGTCTGACTTTGCTAAGGGGTTCCTGCTGCCCCCCACCTGTCCTGCTGAGGGCCCCGGGCTGGGCTGGGCACTGTTGGAGACACACCAGTGTGTTCCCTCGGCTCGCATGGGGCTGGAGGCTCAGTGTTTTGAGGAGGCCCATGGCCTGGGGAAGGGGGGCCCTGACCTGGCTCCCTGAGCTGGGAAGGGGGGCTCTGCAGAGGCCGAGGGTCCCAGGGTTCAGGTGGGCAGGCCCCGTGGGGAGTTGTGCTGGTGGGGTGGGGTATAGGCTTGGGGGTTGAGCTGAGCTGCAGAGGAGCGGCAGAGGGGACCGGCCAGGGACCCCAGAGCCCTGGAAGGAGCCCGGCCCACAGGGAGCCAGGGTGACAGGAGGGAACGGGGCTATGGGGGCCAGCCCCGAGACCGGCCCCCAGGTAGGGGAGTGGCGACAGGGTCACCTCCGCAGCCAGGGCTTCCGAGGCCCAGGCTCCGCACCGAAGTCTGAACCGGAGACAAACTTGGCCCTGAGGGGCTGGCCCGGTGGGGGGTGTCCAGCCTGGATCCTGGCAGAGTCGGCTGCTCCAGTGACCCTCCCCCACCTCTTGGACACCCAAGCACCCCCACCCCACCCCGCCTCGGGGCACAGCAGACCCCGGCTGGCAGGCGACTGAGTGGCCAATCCAGCCGCTCTCAAGTCTGGGGCTCCTTGCCAGGAACCGGGGAGCATGAGTCCCGGCCCGAGGGGCCCAGGCGGCTGTAGGGGAATGAGTGGGAGAAAAAGGGGCTGGAAGGAGGTGGGGGCCGTTCTTGCCCCAGCCCGGCACCTGCCCCCACCTCTGGCTGCCTCCTTTCAGGGTCTGACAGGCCCTTTCAGGGGTGACGGATGGGGGGCCTGGATTTCCATGTCAATGGCCAGCCGGCCGCCTGCTAAGCTGGTTAACAAGCCCCCAGCCCCACTGGGTGTTAACACAGACCCCATTCTCCCGCAGCTCCGCGGCCGCCGTTGCCACGGCGCCCCTGCGGCCTTTTGGGCCACGGCTAATCCTTTCTCCCGGCCTTTCATCCTGCCCCTCCCACCCCCGGGCTGGTTGCTGGTGACTCCGCGGCCGTGCCCGCCAAGGCTGGGTCCTCTGCCGGGGTCAGGGGAGGCAGTAAATCCAGCCCCGCGGCCCCCTGGCCCGGCCCCTTGTCCCCAGCCCTCCCCCTCTGGAAACTCCTTGCAGGAAGGCAGCCCTGGGGGAGCCCTTGCAGGGACGGGGGCCTGTGCAGCTCCCTGTCCTTGTGGAGTGGGGGTCCCCAGGCCTGTCGCCTGCCTCATCTCCAGCCACCCTCCACGCGTTCCTGGATCACACTTTCCCAGGCGCCCCAAGCTCTGTCCTCCTAGTCTGCACTAGAAAACCGCCTCATCGGGGGCTCAGGTCTGGCCCCTCTCGTTCCTGGGGAGCTCTGCCTTCCCATAGCATCCCCCCAGCACACCAGCCTTCTGTGGTTTGTTGTCTGTCTGTCTCCCCTCCAGGCTGTCAGCTCCAAGGGCGATCTGGCCACTGGTAGGTGGTAGTTGCCTGAGGGAATGAGGGGGAGGCTCAGCAACGGGCAGGGAGTCACGGCCCAAGGCCACCCCGCACCAAGGGCGATGAGGAGCCGGGCAGGGCGGTCCGACTGCACCCCCCAGGTCCCCACGCTCCCTTCTGCCTCGCTGGTCCACAGTCCTCCCCTCCCTCTGGCATCTTCTGTCCCTGGAGGGCAGACGGAGCCCCTGGAAGGCCAGGCCAGTATGCGGTCCGAAACGTCAATCACCACGCCTCCTGTCACTCCAGCTGCTCCCCAGCCTAGCCTCTGCTTGCATGCCTCCAGCGATGGGGAGCTCATCCTTTGGCCGGCAGGCTGCTGTCCTCTGCTGAGGTCAGATGGGTAGAAAGTGCCTCCCAGCAAGGGGGGTTTCCTTTTCGGGGCTCCGGCCCAGGAAGCTGGAAGCTCGGCTCAGGTGGACCTCGCGGCTGCCCGCCCGGCCTTAAGGAGCCGGGGATGACCACTCTCAGCTCTCAGCTCCCCAGCTGGTCGGGGGAGCAGCTGTCTGCAAGGGCCAGGCCCCACGTGCCTCTCCCTCTTCTGAAACTGGAGCACGGAGCGGTCTGGCCTGCCCGCCCCCACTTCCTCACCAGAGCTGTTTGCCCCAGCCTCTCTTTTCATGGCAATTTTGTGAGGCAGGACGGACAGGATATGGCTCCAATTTACAGGTGAGAAAACTGAGTCTTAGGGGAAAGGCCTTGCCCGGAGCCCCCTGGGGGGTCAGGAGCAGGTCCCCCTGAGGCCCTCCCCAGGCCGTCTCACTGCTTCCAGACCATAGACCTCATGGGGGCCAGCAGGAGCTCCTTCCTGAGCCTTGTGTCCTGGAGGTGGGTGGGAAAGGCGTCCCTGAGGCCCCCTCCCACGCCCCTCACCGGGGGGGGGCCCTCAACCTGGAGGATGAGTCATCTGGAGTGGCCTGAGGTGTGGGGGGCGGTGAGGGGTTGTGAGGGTGACCAGGCCGAGGGTGCAGGGCGCTGCCGGGGGAGGGCCCTGCGGAGGACGGGCAGCAGTGAGGGGCACCGACGTTCGTGTGGTCAGCAGAGGGGGGCCACACAGGCCTTAAAAGCCCCCGGATGGGGTGGGGACGCCTCTCCAGCCTCAGTTTCCACCTGTCATGGGCCTCTGGAGAAGGGTGGGGAGCACCTCAGGGGACTGTGGCCACTGCAGAGCCCGCGGAGAGGGGTGGGATTGTCAAGGCTTAGAGAGGAGGGAAGGAGGGTGGGGAGGAGGACAGGCACGGTGTGGGCATGAGAGAGACCCCGGCACTGTCTGGAGAGAGCGTGCAAGACCCCACCTGGGAGCAGCCATGGGCTGCCCTGTCAGGGGCCTGTGGCTACCTGACCCTGAGCTTCCTGTGCCCCCAACTCCTCCCAAGACCCCCAGGCTGACAAGTCGTGAGGGTCAGGCACCTCTTGACAAGTGGGAGAAATCGCAGCACAGAGAGATCAAGAAACTGACCCAAGGCCACACAGTGAGACCATGTGCAGTCAGGCTGAGGCAAGGTGGGCATCGAATGCCAGGCTGAGCGTTAAGATGAGGTTACTCTAGATGGTGGGGGGAGGGCTATATCCGACCACTGGTGCCCTTACAAGCGAAGGGACATGGGGTCACAGATGCCCGGGGAGGACGGCCATGTGAAGACGGGGGCAGGCCAGGGGCACCCCACAAGCAGGAGCCGGAAGGGCCCCCCTAGAGCCTCTGGTGGGAGGCGGCCCTGCCCACACCTGGGTTGGGGCTCTGGCTCCAGGACTTCAGTGACTTGCTGCAGCGGCCCAGCACACAAAGATTCCTACCCACCCTGCACACTGGGCAGAGAAGCCACCTCCTCCCAGAAGCCTTCCCTGCTCCATCCCCCAGACGAGAGGGTCCCCGAGCCTGTGCCCATCCATCCCTGCACTTTCCAGAATCCTGCCACCCCTGGGGAGGCTCCCCAGGATGCAAGCTGTGTCTGGTGTATTTGTGTTTCTGTGCCAGGGCCCCCTAAGATGAGATGAGAGGGTGGACCCTCTGCAACTGTCCATAGAGAGAATGAATGAATGAATAAATGAATGAATGAAGGTGCCAGTGGAGTCCTGTGCCCGTGGGCTGCCTCCTGTTCCTCTGGGGCAGGGCAGGGACCCTGACAGGACTTCCTGGGAGCCTGGGGCAGACCCCAGCTTTGGTGGCTCCCCACCTCAGGCCACCCCTTCTGTGTGGTGGAGCCAGGCAGCCCAGCCCAGAGGCAGGCACGGGCCACGCCGGGGGCACTCGGAGCTGTCATCCTGGGGGTGCCCGCGGGCATCGGAGCACATCCGCCCTGGGGAACAGGCCCGGCTTTGTGTCCGCAGGGCCAGGACCCCCAGCCGCCGGCTCGGCTCCTCCCCCTCCCCGGCCTCGGCCCCCAGCCCAGCCCTCCCTGCAGCTCCCTCACCGCTGCGCAACCCGGGCTAGGCTGTTCCCAGGGCTGGCCCTCCCCGCGCCTCAGTTTCCCGACCTGCGATGAGGAGTTGAAGCAGCCCGAGGGGAGGGCTGTGCCCCCACAGGACAAGCCCCGGAGCGCCCAGGCACCAGCTTGGAGGGAGGGGTCTTGCTGCAGAATCAGGGCTCAAACCCCTGCTCTTACGGGCAGGACGCAGCAGGGAACGGGCGGAACTTGGGTCCATCTGCTGCAGGGGAGCCGGGCCCAGGGTGAGGCAGCCCGTGGGGGGCAGCTGCCGGGGACCCCCGGTGCTGGCCCCAACCGCCCACTGCCTGGGGCCATGTCGCCCCTGCTCTGAGCCTTGTGTTGGTACAATGGGGTCATGGCCCTGACCCCCCAGGAAGTGCTGGAGTCCGAGGAGGACAGCCATGCATCTGAAGAGGCCGGGCCAGCCCCCACTGTGCCCTCCAGGCCTCCCCGGAGCCCCTGACCCTGGACGGGCCCTGCACCCCCCAGCAGGCAAGACTTGGGGGCAGGGGTCGGGCACAGGGGTCGTGGGAAGGGGCTGCGAGGGCCGTCCCTGGGGACACACCTGGGTGGCCAGCCTCCCCGGGGGCTGCATCAGAGCTGCCAGCCTGGCTGCACCAGACAGCCACCGGCCACCACCCGCCGTATGAGCGGCCCCCGGGGACTGAGCCGCGGAACCGGCTGCCCAGGACACCTGAGCCGGGCCGGGCCTCCTGGGGGGCGACGGAGGGGCTGAGAGTTCAGGGCGCAGCCCATTCCCACTGCCCGCCCGGCAGGAGGAAGCAGGTTGGCAGGTGGCAGCCAGGGGCCCGCGGGCCTCGGTTTCCGTCTCTGGCACCAGGGACAGCATCCCTGCCTCCCTGGGGGCCAGCCGGGGCCCTGGGAGAAAGCAGTCCCCCGTTTCACAGATGGGTGAGCTGAGACCAGAGAGGGCTCCGGGGTAATGAGGCGGCGTCCCTAGCTCCCCTGCTGCCCACTTGGGGCGCAGGGCTGAGGACGCCATCTGGCCGAGGCCAGCGGACTCCTGGGCAGGTGCCCCCACGCTCTGCACTGACGAGCCTGTTCCAGGGGGGCACAGGGGGTGACAATGGGCCAGAAAACTCAGGGGACGTGGGGGCAAGGCTGGCCTGGGCTGTGGGGAGCAGCTTGCTGCTGCTGAGGGGTCTACAGGGGGCTGGCCGCGGAGGGTCCCTGACCCATCTGCGTTTGCCGCCCGTCTCCTGCTCCAGATGCCGGGGACGCATGGGCTGGTCTGTCTGTCCTGCGTGAGGCCAGGGAACCCCAAGCCATGTTCCTGGTGGGCAGGCTGGCACTGCCCGCTCGCTGGGAGGCCGACCCCCCTCCAGCGTTGAGCCGGGCTTCCTGCCCCCCAGACTCACACAAGACCCCCCAGGCTGCCTCGTGCCGTGCGAGGAAGACCCAGCCTCCCCGCTCCCTAGCGTTGGGAGGTTTGGGGGTGAATAGACATGGCCAAGTCCCAGACCCCAGAACCTGTAGCCATGACCCTGTTTGGGGAAAGGGTCTTTCCAGAAGTAAATAAGCTAAGGGATCATGCGATGAGGTGATCTTGGATCAGGGGGGTCCCTGAAGGCAGCGGCAGGTGACCTTCAAGAATTAGAGAAATGTCACAGGGACGGCCATGAGCCAACAGAGGCAGGGACAAGCAACACGCCTGCAGCCGAGGACGCCAGGGACACGGAGGACGGCCACTGCCAGGAGCGGGACAGCTGGGAGCACCTGCCCTGAGGGACCCGGAGGCCGCACCTCGGTCTCCAACTCCAGGCCCCAGGCCCGGGAGAGAAAGAGCTTCTGTTGTTTGAAGCCCCCCACTCGTGGGACTCCGTTACCACTTGGGCCCCGGGGAGTTAACACGGGGGGTCTGAAGTCTCATCTCTCAGAGGCGGGGTGTGGGGCCGGGCTGGGGTGTCTCGTGGGCAAGCCCGCCCCACCGGACCCTCCACCAACATGGGGGGCTGCTCCATACACCCCGAGCCCCCCACTCAGGTTTTCAGCTTATGGGGTCTCGGGGCCCAAGGGGGCATCAGACCACAGCTGCTCAGAGCCCCCGAATCGTGCCCATGACCCCACCTGTCCGTTATCTGGAATCTGCCAGGAGCCCCTTCCCTTCCCAAGTCCCAGCTCCTCAAGGAAAGGCCTCCCCCCATCCCAGCCCTTGCCCCCCACCCACCTCAGAAAGAACCAGGGCCCCACCTGGGCACCCCCTGAATCCCCTGGCTCACTGCAGGTGCCTCCCGCGTGCTCCGAGGGGACGAGACAGGCAAGAGGGGCCTTGTTGGGCCCCGCCTGTGTCCTTTGCCAGGTGACGTCACTGCCTCCACCCATCCCCCCGGACCCTTGCCCTGGCGCCAGCCTCTTCTATGCCAGCCTGCAGACCTCACTCTATGGTTGCACCCCCTGCGTACTCTTGGCCAACCCCCCTGTGCATGGGGAGCTGGCCCAGCCTCCAGCCAGCCCGACTCCCCCATCAGAGTTTCCTGCGGGATGGAACCGGGGACTGGGAACCTGCCCAACCCCCACTTCCCACCGACACCCCTAGGGACCCCAACCTCTCCCCCTGGACCCTCAGAGCACACAGAGCTCCACTTGCTCCGAGGAAGGACAGCTGGGATCAGGGAAGGCTTCCTGGAGGAAGGGGTGGTGGAGGACCAGGGCGAGTGCAGGGGAAGCTGACTCAGCTTCCAGAAGCCCCTGCTCTGCGGACGGCCTCCTGTCCGAGGTCGCTGCCAGGCAGGAAACGCGAGGCAGCCACCCCGCCCTGCGGCCCGGCCTCGGCCCCCACCTTGGCTGGCTGCCTGTCTGGGGAATGTGGACGGACGGAGGGACAGAGGGACGAGGCCAGCAGACCCACCTCCTCCTTCCCGAGTCTGCAGCTGGGCGGAGGGAGTGTGCACACAGGCACACGTCCTGGGCGTGTGGCCATGCACACGTGCCAGCTCACACGTGCAGAGCAGCTGCTCACCAGGCGTCCCATCCTCCACCCTTGCACACACAGGTTCACCCTACGTGGACCCAGGCGTGTACACATGTGCTCAGCAACACTGCCAGGGAACACAGGCCACACTCGCACACTGACCATGTGCCACACAGGTGTGCCCAGAACGCACGTGCCCACCTGCACATGCCCATGCTGGAGAGGCCCCGTCTGTGGGTGACCCATGTTCGGTTTGCCTGAGACACCCCAGCTTGTGTGCAGGGGTCACTCCTGCCCGGTTCAGAGACCAAGGTGCCAGGAGGGCACAGCTGGGCCTCCGCCAGGCTGGCACCATGGCCTATGGGGCTGGCGGGGTGACCGTGAGGGGGCTGGGGTGGGCAGCAGCCGAAGGGGCTCCCCCCATGTGCCCCAGCTGCGCTGCTCACTCCCACGCTGGACTCTTTAGGGGCGCCTTAGCGTCCTGGGGCCGTGTAACAAAGCGCCCACACACTGGTGCCTGCAAACCACAGTTGACTCTCCTCCAGTTCCAGAGGCTGGGAGAGCTGGAACACGGCGTCACCAGGGTGCGCCCCAGAAGCCCGAGGGAAGCTCCTTCCAGGCCTCTTCCTGCCTCCGGTGGGGCCTGGCCATCCTGGGCGACCCTTGGCTTGTGGCCGCGTCGCTCTGCTCTGCCCCTGCATTCACAGGGCCGTCTCCTCAGGAGGCCGAGGGCAGGACTCGAGAGCGGTGCAGGCCGGCGTGCACATCTGCGCAGGTTGTGCACTGAGCAAGGGCAGCACACGCCTGGCTCCAGCCCACCCTCTGCACACCCTCTCTTCAGAGTGGCTCTGCAGCCCCACAGTGTGTGCACATTTGCACACACCCGTGCATGGGTGGGCCAGGGTCTCTGCCTCCTTACTACTCTGTGTCCCCATGTTGGCCCGGAGCCGTGTGTGCACACGTGTGTATGTGTGTGCCCGTGCATGCACCCCCCAAAGCGGCCCCAGGGATGCTGGGACCCCAGCCCCCAGGCCAGGGGCACTGGTGGGAGGGGAGGCACCCCCACATCTCGCCAGGGGGCTGTGGTTCCCACAGTCACAATGGCCGCACAGCGGGCCCCCGGGGACAGAACCTAATCGCGGGCTATTGAACACCTGAAAGCCACAGCCGCCGGCCCTGCCCAGGACACCCGATCTGTCACTGGCCCGCTTCACAGAGGACACCGTCCCCTGGGACCCCTGCTCTCCCCGCACAGATGAGGAGAAAACTGGGTCACTGGGATAGAGTGACAGCAATGGCAGGCAGGGATGAGACAGCATGGGCATGGCCCAGCCTCGGAGGGCACCCCGGGCCTGAGGAGGCTCTGCCCCCAGGGGCACCCCCCCAGGGCAGACGGGGGCTCAAGTGGCCGTTGGCTTGGGCTAGGGGCTGCCAAGGCTAGAAACGGAGCTGGCCTGGGACCCACTTCGGGCTGGGGGCCGAGCTGTCCAGGGGAAGCCGGGGGACTCGTGCCAGCCAGTGGCCGCCCCACCCCAGGCCTCACTCACTCCGAACTCCGACCATCACCATCTACCCTGCCCGGTGCCAAGCACTGTGCCCACCCACAGGTCTACCGAGGCACGGGCCCAGGGGTGCTGCGGATGGCCATCTAGTCACTGTGGGACCCCCGGCAGGGCCCTGCCCTCTGGGGCATCAGTGTTCCCGTCTGTGAAACGGGACTTTGGCCCAGAGGCCCCGTAAGGCCCCTTAGGCTCTTGAAGCGAGGGGTGAGTCTTGCAAACCTAACTCTGTTCCATGCTCTTGCCCTTCCTGGGTGTCAATGGCCTGCTGGGGGCCATAGGGGACCCAGGGATGGGAGCTGTGGCTGGGAGGAGGTGCAAGCCTGGAGGACTTCCCGAAGGAGGAGACAGCTGAGCAGCAGAGGGACCAGCCGGGGGGGGGTTCTGCAGTGGGAAAGTGTGAGGGGCATTGGCCAGGGTGGGGCCCAGGATGTGGGGGTGTGGGGAGGGGGTATGGGGCAGGCGAGGAGGCTGGGAGGGTGGCAGGGGCCACATCGTGGTGGCCAGTAGTGTGTGGAGTAGGGCTGGGCCTCCTGCGTGGGTACTGGGGAGCCATGGAGGGTGCTAGGGAGAGCCTCCCTAACCAGCTCCTCACCCTGGTTCAGCTCATGACAAGGAATTGCAGCCTTAGTGTGGAATTGTGACCCCTGACCCCGGGGTCCAGGGACACTGTAGCCTGGAAAGGGGCTGGCCGGGTCTCCCCAAGTCAGCTGCAGGGGGCAGACAAAGCACAGAGGACCACAGCTGGCCCTGACATCGCAGCATGGCAGGCCCACCTTGCCCGTCTCTGCAGCTTCCTCTGGCGTGGGTAGAGCGATGGTGTCGGCAAGGTTTCCCGGCAAGTGCCGTGGTCCCCGCTGCCGAGTCCTCCAGCCACCCCTGGGTGCACCAGGGAAGGGGCCACCAGACAGGAGGGGTCCCCAGGAGTGGGCAGAGCCTTGGCTTCTCTGCCTGTCGAACGGTGATGGTCTAACAGCACCACACCCAAGAATGTTCTGGAACCCGTTTAGGGGAACCCAGAGGCAGATGCCCCTGCCTACGACTGTGCGACCTGAGTCAGCTCACTTCCCTCTCTGAGGGCAGCTTCCCCGTTTGCAAACGGAGGCCCCGAGACCCGCCCTGCTGGTCCCGTGACCCCTGACCCCTCGCCCTCCCCCGCCGCCGTCCTGCCCACCCCGGTGCCCTGCAGCTGGTAGAGTCGCCTGGGCCCCTTGCTCCGAGGCCAGCTCGGCGCCAAGAGGTGCAGCCCGGGGGCGGTGGGAGGAGGGGGGCACCTGGGTCTGGCAGCGCCCCCCATTCCAGGCGGAGGGGGGCTGGGAGCGGCCCTGCGGGCGGAGGCAGCGGTTCCGGGGGCTGCTTCTGTCAACACAGCCTTCCTGTTTTGGAGGTGAAAGCTCGGCTGAGCACACAGCGCTGCAGGCAGCCTCCCGCCCCGTCCCTGTCCCGTGCTGGGACCTCCTGGAGGCCAGCGGGGTCGGGGGCTCCTGTGTGAGCACCCCTGCTCTCACCAAGCCCGGGTCCAGCTCCTTGGCCCCGGAACCCCACCCCAGCCCTGTCCCCGGCCACCCCAGGAAGCTTTGAGTAATCCTTCCGCCACCCGGGAGCGCACTGTCCCCTGTCCCCGCCACCGGCCCTGCCCTCGCCTGACCTGCTGGGGGACAGGGGAGCACAGTGGCTGCTCGGACCCACCGCCAGGCCCAGGCCGCGTGGGCAGGGGAGGCCCCACGGGGGTTCATGCCTGGGACAAGACCCAGCGTCCGAATCGTGGCTCCTGACCCCTGCCCTAGTGACCTTCGGGGCCAAGGTGCTTTTGGGGGTGTGGGGGTGACTTCTGTGCGCTGTAGGACGTTTACCAGCATCCTGGGCACCTGCTGGATGCCACCGGCTCCCCCCAGCTGCCAGCTCCAAATACCAAGCCAGAGCCCCGGCGGCCCTGACTGCTCCTGCAGGCAGGTGGACCCACAGAGACTCTGAGGCCAGAGGACGGGGCTGCCCCGGGCTCCCTAATGCTGGCCTTGGCCCCCTCACCGCCACCCGGAGACCCTGCCCATCCCCTGCCTCCCCTCCCCTCCCACCAGGCTCTGACCTCTGACCTCCAGGCAGCCTGGCCCTGCCCTCCCTCTGCAAATCCCGCCAGAGTAAGCTTTAACATTGGCAGAGCCTCCCAAGGAAGGGAGCAGGGAGAACAAAGGCCCAGCCCCTCCCAGCTTCCTCCTTCCCTGACCACAAGGACGTGAGGCCCGGAGGGACAGACTGACAGGCATCAGGGCTGACACTCAGTGTCCTGCGGGGCCTCCAAGTCCCAGCCCCACCACTCCTGCTCCAGAGCCCCCTGTGGCTCCCCATTGCCAGAAGGTGAATGCCCGGCCGCTTGGGCCTGCACCCTGAGGCCCGGCTCGCCCGCCAGCCCCATTTCCCCTCGCCACCCTGCCCAGGCCTCGCTTAACCCCACAAGCTCTGCAAACACCAAACACCCCCGGAGCCATCCCACCCCCGGCCCCCCACCCCCCACTCCTCCCGCCCAGGGTGCCCGCCCCACCCAGCTCCACCGGGCCGACCCTTCAAGCCCCAAGGGAGATAAGGGGCACCATCTTGCCCTCGGAGTCTTTCCTGGAGCTTCCTGCCCCCAGCCCTGGCCCAGGCCCTAGGACACTTGGGCTGGACCCCTGCTGCAGCCCCTCCTGGGGACCTCTGGGGGGCCTCCTGGATCTGCCCCATTTGACAGTGGCCAGGGGCTGGGTCTATTCACCTCCTAAAGCCCCCCAGTGGCAAGCAGAGCCTGCTGGACAGACGGATGGACAGACGGATGATGGGTGGAGTGGCTGGAGGCCTGTGCCAACACTAACTCTCGGGTCCGGGGGTGGCATGTCTCTTCACAGGTGGGATTTGCTACTTGGGGCCCACACCCTCCCACCCCCGATGCCCAGAGCAGCTCGGAACCCACCGCCATGTCCTCCGAGAAGGACGCCAGGGCCGCCCGGCAGAGCTCCTCAAGCTGGGGCGAGAGCAGCGGGAGCTCACCCCCCACAGCTCTGGGGGCCAGAACGCCCTCGGGGGGCTGGGCAAGAGCACGTGCGCGTCTCGCTCCTGGCTCCCGGCGGCGGCTCCTGGCCATGCCTGGCGCTCCGTGGCTCGCGGCCGCATCGCACCAATCCCTGCCTCGTCCATGGCCACGGGGCCATCTCCCCAGCGTCCGTCTGTGTCAGGTCCAGACTCCCCTCCTCTTCTAGAAAAGCCGGTCGTGCTGGGCCAGGCCCATCCTCCTCCAGCTCAGCCTCATCTAAACTTGAACGTCTTTATCATCCTAAAGACCCTGGTTCCAAATAAGTTTTCAATTCAAGGACTTGAACATGACTTTGCAGGGGACACAGTTCAACCCATAACAAGGGGGAGGCAGCAACACCCATCCTGCTGACAGAGGAAGAGCCTGCGGTCCGAGAGGAGCAGGGACAAGCCCAGGACCACGCCCCAAGCAGGGCCCCGGAGAGCCGAGCATCTCAGCCCTAATCCCGCCTGAGCCCCTCCCCCCACAGGGCCACGCTCTGGTCCCAGCAACATGGGCACAGGGTCACAACTGGGGCAAGGGGTCATGCCTGGGCCTGGCGGGAACCAGCCCAGCCATGCCCCGTTGCCCTGCCCCCCTGCGCCTGCCTCACAAGCCAGCCATTCTTGGCCAAACAAAGGCCAGTGGGGGCAGGGTGGCCCTGTGTCCCCTAGTGGGTGTCTGGTCTCTTCAGGCTCGTCATTAGGGGCTTCCTGCTGGCCTGTGTTCTGCTCCTGGGGGCCACAAATCTGATTAGCCCACCCCAGCCCTCGGCCAGCTGGCCCCAGAATGGGGTCACCAGCAAGAGACGCAGCTGCCGGGCTTTTCCTCGTGGTGTGGGGTCAGAGCCGGGCCTCCCCTCCTCACTGGGCCCCGTGTCCCCTGTGTAAGACCACCAGTTTGGAGGGCGGAGGTGGTCCCCGGAAGTGCTCCCAGCGCAGACATGGCACAGCACAGGGCCCTCGGGAGCAGCCACCAACTTCAGCCTTGTGCCCACCATGGCCTAGCCCCCAGGCCTATCCCTGTGACCAGCCCAGATTTCAGTGGGCAGCCTGCCCAGCAATCCCACACTGAGACCCCTGCTCTCCCCAGGTGGGTGTTTGGGGAGTGCTCCCTGAGCCCTCTGTGTATTTTCATCCCCATTTGTCTGTCCGTCCATCCATCCTTCACTCACCCGCTTTTCCACCCACCCACCCATCCTTCCATGCAACCACCCTCCCACCCATTCATCCATCCTTCCATCCACCCTTCCTCCCACCTACCCACACACCCACCCATCCTTTCATCCATCCATCCATCCTTACATCTTTCCTTCCATCCATCCATCCATCCATCCATCCTTCCATCCATCCATCCTTCCATCCATCCATCCTTCCATCCATCCATCCATCCATCCATCCTTCCATCCTTCCTTCCTTCCATCCATCCATCCATCC
>PVKY010009150.1:0-13519 GCA_004027775.1 Bradypus variegatus
CAGATGGGGTCTCAGGAGAGCCTCCTGGCCCCAGGCCCCCAGGCCCCAGCATTCCCCGCTCCCATGCCAGGAAGGTAGGTCCACAGCTCAGCAGCCAGTGGGAGAGGCTGCGGGGCCAGGCCTAGGCCAGGGAGGCTGGAGCGAGGCAAAAGGCCAAGTCTCTTCCCAGGGGAAGCCCCCAGACATGGTGCCACCTCCCCAGGGTGAGCTCAGCCTGGGGGAACAGGGCAGAGTGGGGCCAGCTCCTGGGCAGGCAGGGGCCAGGCCTTGGCCTTGGAGAGTCACAGCCCAGTGGGGTGGAGATGAGAAGCCCAGAGCGAGCACCCACAAAGGGAAGACAATGGGCTCAGGAACCCCAAGGAGCTGGGGCCTCTGAGGCCCAGGGGACAAGGAAAGACCCCTCTGGGGGATACGGCTCAGCTTGGGTGGGCCTCTATGGGGATGGGGGCCTGTTTTGAGAGGGGTTGGAGAGCCGGTGACAGCCAAGGTTGCTGAGCCGGGGATCACCTGTGGACAGGTGGGTGTGTGTGCATGGGGGTGTGTGGAGGCTGGCACAGGTGCCCGCAGTGACCCCAGGCAGGGACCAAGCCCCCGACAGCAGGAGGAGGAAAGGGGCAGCAGGAGCTGTCCATCAGGCTGCCACTGACCCGCGGCCTCCCTGCCCACAGGGCCCCTGGGTACCTACCTGGTGGTGACCCTCCCCAGGGAGCAGCTCCTCCCTCCCGGTGCCATCTGCGCTCCGGCTCCACCTCGGGCTGGTCAGGACCAGGGTCTGCTCAGCCGGCACCTCTGGGCCCAGCGAGGACACAGGGCAGGACACCGGGCATGGCCAGGAGCCCCCAGCTGCCCGCCTCTGCCCAGGGAGATGAAAAGGGGGCAAGTGCATGTTTCCCACAACTTCTTATCATAAAAGTTTCAAACACACAGAAAAGTAAATATATACATATATAAATATGTAAAACAAGGACCCACGTGCACCTAGGGTCAACAGTTAATAATCTTTTGCTGTATTTTCTTTATCTCTCTTCCCCTCCCTCCCTCTTCCCCTTCTTTCTCTCCCCCTCATCCCTCACTCCCTCCCTCCCACCATTTAAAAGTAAGTCATCAACATATTTTCCCTTCAAATATTTAGCATGCTTCTCCCAAGAGTAAGGACAGTTTCCTACATAACCTCCAAACTGTTATCACACCTAAGAATTAATAATTCTATATTATCATCTAGTGTTTAGTCCCATACCCCCAAATCCCCAAACGTGGAAAGAAAGTCTGAGACCTTTTTTTGAAACTGGGGCCCTGACTAAATTCACCCACTGCAGTTAGTTCTTCATCCTTCGTCTCCTTAGATGAGAACAGCCCCTGATCTTTTTATTTGTCATGACGTGGGCTTTTCCGGAAGCCAGGACCGGCTGTGTGTCGAGTGTGTGTCGCGTCCCCCTGCGGGTCATTGTGTCCTTCTCTCCACGTGTCTCCTGTGAGCTGGGGCCGCCACGAGGCTGGCCTGGGTTCCGGGAGCTCATCGTGGTGTGAAGCTGGGTGTGCGGCCGGCCACTCTGACGGATGCTGAGCTCTGACATGAGGGGACGTGCGCTGCCCACCCACCGGGGGTTCCCTGGGTGCTCATCACCCAGCCGGACCTCACAGCTGATGCTGTGGGCACCCAATGCCCAGCCTGAAGCAGTTACACCTGGACTGAGCGGTGGTAGTTGTCTGATCCCTTCCACAGCGAGCGGCAGGATTCTCCTCCAGGATAGTTGTTCCCTTGTCTTTTTTTAACTTGAGTGGGAAGGAATTTTTGTTTGTTCAACACCCTTGATTTTTAATGCTCAGATTTTCTCACACTTGGCCAGTGGGGGCCCCAAGAAGGAGCACATTTTAAAAGGGAAAGAATGGGTTCCTGGGTCAGGCCCTTTGCATTCTGGGGGAGCTAAATGAAAAAATCTTCAACAGAAAGGGGAGAAGTGGGAAAGGGTCAATCCCAGGCTGGGTGGCCAGAGAGCTCCTGGGTGTCACTTATAAACAAGGAAGATGCAGGGCGGCCAGAAGCCTCCGCCTGCCTCCTGCCTCCACCAGGCCTGGCCCCAAACCTGGGCCAAGAGAGGCTGGGGCAGCTTCCTGAGACCCAGGCTGGGCTGTGGACACGGGGCTGACCTCCTGGGGTGCAGGACCACTGGGGGCTGGAACAGTTCACCCCCAAGAGCCTCCGCCTCCGGGGCCGACCCAGCCCCTTCAGACCAGCTCCCTGCGAGCTCACAGGAACGGGGCCCTCCCGCCACCCCCGTCACCCCCATCTCAGGATGGAGATTGCAGACCCGCCAGTATGGGGCAGCGTGGGCCAGGTGTGGGCACAGGGGTACGCCCACAACACGTCTGTCAGGTGTGGCGGGGCTGTTTCTAGGAAGCCTGCCTTTTCTGTAGGGCTCCATGAAAAACAGAAGCAGTTTTCACTGCACTGCTCAGCTGAGATTCGTCAAGATCCTGCTGTGGGTCAGACGCTGTCGTGGACCCCAGGGGTTCACAGAAGGCAGACGACGCCCCACCCTCCTGGCATTCTCACCTGGGGAGGATTTAACAACCCCAACGCCGAGTCACGCTGCAGAGCCCAGTAATCAGGATTGCTGGGTGGGGTGGGGGGCTGGCGTTGGCACCCTCTGAGGCCCCCCAGGTGACTCCAGTGCCCTGCTGGGCTTGACCCCCAGACACCCAGTGGGAGACGAGGAGAGGAAAAGGGGCGACTGCAGTGCCACAATGGGGAACACCTGGCTCGGGACCCCAGGGTACACCCCATCCGGGCTCAGAGAGGCCAGGAGGGGTTCAGGGGATTAGCAATAGCTAGATGGCAAGACGGGGGAGAAATGGGTAGTCAGACGAACAGAAGCCCTACAAATGTCATCGTTATTTCCACTTCCTATGACATGAGCGGGCTCGTTGGGGACCCCTCCGAACACCCTGTCGCCCTGTCCTCTGTCTGCTCTCAGGATGGACGCTGGCTGCAGGTGTGCAGCTGGGGGCTCCCTGTGGGCCGTGCGCGGTGCTACAGCACCCTCCGGTGGCCAGTGCAGCCCCCACCTTCCGGCGCCTCCTGGGGGTCCTGCACCTCTTGTAGGGGTTCCCCAGCACTGATCCGGGCCAGGTCGTGGAGCAAGGAGTGGGAGGACACAGCCTACATCTCCCAGGGAATAAGCCTAACGAGATCCACCCACCTTGCCAGTGGCCACAAACTGCAGTTTACACAGGAGAAAGTTGTCAGAGTTCACCTGTGAAATCGTCTAAGGGGAAAAAAAATCCAGTGTTAGTGAAAATCAAGGAAATGGGTCCACTCCCAGGCTATTATTCTCTTTAGCCCTCCTTTAGCTTTCCTGATGTCCTGAGTGAAATCTGCCACATGAGGAATTTCTTTTGCAATAAGCACCAGGAGGCTGAATCTGTGGGAGACCCTGAGTGGCTTCCTAATTGGCCTGTCCAATTAAGATAGCACAAGGGGGCTCATTTAGGAAGGGACTCCTTACAGAGGTGCAGCTGCTATGTGGGGGAACCTCAGGGCTGTGCAAACCCAGGGCTAGTTGCAGAGGAACATGCCCACGCAGTCCTGATGGACGAGGTAGAGAAGCTTCCAGAACCTGGAAGGAGAGTCACATGGAATAGGCCTCCTCTGTCCAGGGGACATGGGCATCCTGAGATGGCTTCACAGAGAGGGACCCAAGCCAATGACATTGACTCTGCCGAGAAGTTCAGAGTCGAAGGGCAAGGAGCCTTTGTCTTTTCCTCCCTATCCTTGCAAGTGCCACCTTTTCCAGGTAGAGGACAGTGTTTTATCCTGTACAATTTCATACCTGCTTATCATAGTCCCAGGCGCAAGGGTGAAAGCTAACTTCACCCCCGCCCCAGCAAAAACAATGGCCATATTTGAAATACCTTTCATTTAATTTGCCATGTCAGGTGTCAAGAGAGAGGCTCAGCAGACAGAAGTTATCTGGGGCTCACCTCCCAGAAGGGTACCTCACTTTCCCTGAAAGGGCAGGTGGATGCCAGGGGAGTACGCATTCTGTGACTGTCCAAGGAAATGACCTGTGGCTCACCTTCATCACAGCCTGCCTCATGGGCCTGCCTCATTTACTTAACCTGAGCCCCTGAGAATACGTGGAGAAGTAAACTGTGATGGCACAGTCAGACCCCGCGTCCCTCCCTGACCTTGCGAACCCCAGCAAAGGCAGATGGCAGAAAGCGGTTTATGTCGCAGAGGGAAATGCAGACGCTGCACCACGTGCACGTCAGGCTGGCGGCCCCGGGTTCCCGGGACGGGCATTGTTCATGAAATTCACAGCCAGGGCAGAGAGCGGGGAGGGACGGGCATTGTTCACAAAATTCACAGCCAGGGCGGAGAGCGGGGAGGGACAGGCGCCCACCCCAGTGCCCTCCATCTGACACCTTCTGTCTGTCTGTCCCCAGGGCTTCGTGTCCCCCTCCATTGTCTGCTGCATTTCTCCCTGGCACTGCCACAGCCCCCTTCACCTGCCCTCTCGGAAGCAGCTGGCCCAGGCCCCTGGACTTACCTTGGACACTTTATGACCTTAAGACTGTAACTGTGTAACCAGATAAACCCCCTTTGTAAAAGCCAATCCATTTCTGATATTTTGCATTCTGGCAGCATTAGCAAACTGGAACAGATTTTAGTACCAGGAGTGAGGTGCTGCTGAACTTGCAAATACCAAACGTGTTGGAGTGGCTTTGTAAATGGATAAGGGGAAGATTGTGGAAGAATTGTGAGAAGCTTCAAAGAAAAGGCCTAAACTGTTTTGAAGAGACTGTTTGTGGAAATACGGAACCAAAAAATACTTCTGATGAGGCCTTGAGCAGGAAAGATGAATGTGTCATTGCCAACTTGAAGAAAGGTGATCCTTGTTTTAAAGTGGCAGAGAATTTGGCAAAATTGTGTCCTGGTGTTGGATGGAAGGAAGAATTTGAAAATGAGGAGCTGGAGTACTTAGCTGAGGAGATTTTGACACTAAATATCGAAAGTGTGGCCTGGTTTCTCCTTACAGCTTATAGTAAAACACAAGCAGAGAGAGATAAACTTTGGACCGAACTCTTCGGTACAAAGAAACCAGAAACTTATAGTTTGGAAAATTCTGGGCTCCCAAAAAGTGAGACCCCAAAGGTTGTAGCCCCACGTGAGAATTTAACCAAACATGGAATCTGACCACCATTTCAGTGCAAGCAAAGATTAGAGATGGAGTTATCCAGAAAGGATTTGTGGAAAGTCCTATAGTCTGATGGTTTTGACACCTATGTGCTTCAAGCCAAGCCAATGAGATTTTTGAGAGAACTGTATAGCCAGAGCCATGGCCAGTCTGGACTGGAGGGAATAGAGAAGGAACAAATTGAAGGAAAACTTTCTTCAAAGTCAGAGCCATTGAAATTGAGGTCTGGAGTGAAGAGGTCTCAGGCTGGGAGAGTGGAGCAGCCCACACATGTGGAAAGGATGAGTTTGCCCCAGAGGCAGAATATGGGCCTTCCCCCTCCATGCTCAGGAAGAGTGCTGCCACCCCAGGCCTCAGAGAGTGTAGAGCCTTTGTCCTGGAAAGACAGAGTCCGGGTGGCACCCTGGCACCCTGATGTTTGAGGAGGGTGGAGATGAGAAGAAGGTGGTCTCCCCAGTGTGTGGATATGTTGGAGCACTCACCCCAATGTTTGGAGAGAAAAGGGCTGCCATATAGGCCCTTGGAAAAGGTTGGACTCCTGCTCTCTCAAGCCCCAAGGATAAAACACCATTCTCTAAATGATGCTCAGACTTTGAAATCAAATGAAGTATGCCCTGCAGGTTTTAGGAACTGTTTTGGTCCCTTAAAACCTGTTTTTCTTACTGTTTTTCCTTATGGTAATAAGAATGTGTGTCCTATGATCGTCCCTCCTTTGTATATTGGAAGCAGATGACTTGTGCTAAGTTTCAAAGGTCCACAGCCAGAAGGGAATTATGCCTTAGGACAGACCACACCTGTAACTGATTTTGATGGGATCTTGTACTTACCTATTGTTACTAAAATGATTTAAGATTTGTGATATTGGATGAGATGAACATGTTTTGTATATGGAAAGATCATGTTTTTGTGGGGTCCAGAGGGTGGAATACACCAATTTCCACATATTTCCATATATTATATCCTCCAGAAAAAGCCATGTTCTTTGATGCAATCTTGTGGGGGCAGAAGTATTAGTGTGATTAAAGTTGGAACCTTTGGATTAGGTTGTTGTCTCCATGGAGAAGTGACCCACCCAACTGTAGGTGATAACTCTGATTAGATAATTTCCATGGAGGCATGGCCCCACCCATTCAGTCCATTTGTTAGTTTACTAGAGCCCTATATAAGAGCTCAGACAGAAGGAGCTTGCTGCTACAACTTACAGAGACATTTTGCAGATGGCCATTGAAAGCAGAGGTTTGCTGATGCTTTGGAGGCACTATCCCAGAGTTTGCCCTAAGAAGCTGACACAGAGACATTTTGGAGAATGCCATTTTGAAACACACAATCTAAGAGCAAGCAGACACCAGCCACGTGCCTTCACAGCTGACAGAGGTTTCCTGGATGCCAATGACCTTTCTCCAGTGAAGGTAACTTGAACACTTTATGGCCTTAAGTCTGTAACTGTGTAACCACGTAAACCCCCTTTGTAAAAGCCAGTCCATTTCTGGTATTTTAAAATCTGGCAGCATTAGCAAACCAGAACACCTACACTAAAAAAGAAGAAAGATACAAACCCAATAACCTAACTACACACCTTATGGAACAAAACGATGATAGCAAAATAAGTCTAAAGCTAGGAGAAGTAAGGAAATAATAAAAATTGATTACAGCAGAGACAATAAAATAAAGAATAAACAATTGAGAAAATAAATGAAACAAAAATTTAGTAATTTGAAAAGACCAATGATATTGACTAAATCTTTGGCTAGACTACAAAAAAAAGAGAAAGGAACAAATTACTAAAATCATAATGAATATAGGAATATTAATACCTACCTTATATAAATAAAAAGGATCTACACACCGATAAATAGATAGCCTAGATGAAATGGGCAGAATTCTAGAAACTATGAAATACAAAAGTGACTCAGGAAGAAACAGGAAAAAATGAATAGACATAAACAAATTAAATCAGTAACCAAATACCTCCCAATAATGAAAATTGCAGAACCAGATGAATTCACTGGTGAACTTTACTAAACATTTAAAGAAAAATTAACATCATTCCCTCTCAAACACTTACAAAAAAAGTAGAACAAGAAGGAACACTTCTTACCTGATCCATGTGGCCAGCATTGCCTTGGTACCAAGGTCAGACAAAGACACCATAAGAAATTAGAACTGTAGATCAATATCCCTTATATAGATGCACAAAACCTAAATACTAGCAAACTGAATTCAGGAGCATATTGAAAGTATTATACACCATAACCCTTCCAAGAAGGCAAGGTGGCTCAACAAAAAATCAGTGAAATACATCATATTGATAGAACAAAGGGCAAAACCTCGATGATCTCAATTGACCCAGGAAAACATTTAACAAAACTAAACATGCTTTCTTGATAAAAACACTCAGAAAAGTGGGAATAGAGGGCAATTTCCTCAACATAATAAAGGACATATATGAAAAACGCGCAGCTAACATAGCCAGTGGTGAAAAACTGAAAGCTTTCTCCCCTTGATCAGGAAAAGACAAAAATGCACACTTTTAACATTACCATTCAACATTATAGTGGCAGTTCTAGCCAGTGTAATTAGTGAGAAAAATCAAATGAACCAAAAACATCCAAAATTGGAAAGGAGGTAGTAAAACTATCTTCTCTTACAGATGACATGATTCTCTATTTATAAAATGCCACAGAACACACACACACACACACACACACACACACACAACTTAGAGCTAGAAAATGAATTTGGAAAATTTTTAGGGTGCAAGATCAACATGCAAAATTCAGTTATGTTTCAAAAAACAAGCAATGAACAATGCAAAAATGGAAATGGAAAAAAATCCCATCTATAATAGCAGCCAAAAGAATAAAATGCCTACAAAGAAATTTAACCAAGAAGGTAAAATACTTGTGCACTGAGAACTTTAAGAAATTTCTGAAAGAACTTATAGAAGACCTAAATAAATGGAAAGATAGCCCATGTCTATGGATTCGAAGACTTAATTTTCTTAAGATCATAATGTTCCCCAAGTGATGTACACATTCAATGCAATACCTATTTTTTTTAAGAAATGGAAAATCTGTTCCTCAGATTCATATGGAATTGCAAAGGACCCAAAATAGTCAAAACCATCTTGAAAAACAACCAAGTTGGAGAACTCACACTTCCAATTTCAAAGCTTACTACAAAGCTACAGTTATCAAAATAATGTACTCACATCAGGATAGACATAGAGACCACCAGAATAGAAAAAATGTACATGTTGACAAGGGTGTGGAGAGGTTGGAACTCTTCCACAATCAGTGGAAAATAGTTTTGTGGTTCTTCAAAAATTTAAACATAGCATTCTCGTAGGCCTTGTAATTGCACTCTTAGTTATTTACCCTAAATAATTGAAGACAGGTACTCAAAGAAATACACATATGTGCATGTCCACAGCAGCACTGTCCACACTAGTCAAAAAGTGGAAACAACCCAAATGATACAAACTGATGAATGTATAAACAAAATGTGGTATTCCATAAAATGGAATATTATTCATGCATAAAATTAATGATTTATTGATAAATGCTTCAGTGTGAATGAACTTTGGAAAGATTATGCTAAGTGAAATTCAGACACAAAAGGTCACATGTTTTATGACTTCATTTATGTGAAATTTCCAGAATGGGTAAATCCATTGAAATAGAGAGCATATTGGTGGTTTCCAGGGGCTAGGGGGAAGGGGAAATGATTAACTGCCTAATGGGTATGGGGTTTCCTTTCGGTTTGACGAAAATGCTTAGGAACTACAGAGAGGTGGTAGTCACATAACATTGCTAATGTACTATGTGCCACTGAATTGTTCACTTTAAAATGGTTAATTTTGTTTTATATCAATTTCACCTCAAAAAAGGAGAAAATATTAAAAATATGTGATGATCTGTGGTCAAAGATGTCTTTTGCAGTACTGTTTTTAGCTGCAAATAAACTGGAGATAAAGTTAATGACCAGAAATAAGGGGATTTTTTTTTTTAGTGTCCTGGCTGCCAAAGCAAGTTATCATGGAATGGAGTGGCTTAAACTGTAGGATTTATTGGCTCATGGTTTTGAGGCTATGATAAATCTAAAATCAAGGTATCTTCAAGGCAGTGCTTCCTGCTGCAAGATGGTAGCATCCAGGGGCTGGCTGCCGGTGACCCTTGGCCCTTAGCTTACCACATGGTAATGAACACGGTGGCTTCTCACGGCTTATCCCTTCTCTTCCAGATCTATTGACTCTCAAGTTCCAGGCCTTAACCAAAGTAACCTCATCAAAAGACCTTGTTTACAATGGGTAAACAGCCATAGGAGGATTACTTTTAAGAACACACTTTTCTGGGGTACATAGCTCCACACCACCACCCACAGGTTTAATAAACTATAGTAATACCATAAAATGCTATTTGGCCTTCAGTAAGAATATATTCAATTTCTCCTGGTTGACAAACAAGGATTTCCATGAGTTAAAAAATTGAGAGAGAAAAAAACAGAAGTCCAGAACTGTGTTTCAAATATGATCTCATTTTGGTAAAACCACTGAATCTGATTAAAAAATAAAACAAATATTGGTCTTGAGATATTTTTCTGTGTTCATATCATCATAGGCAGACATATTAATGGAATACTGTAAGCTGTGTTGTTAATATGGGTAACCTGAAGTTCCTGGCAGGGACAGTTGAGGTTGAGGAAAGGACTGAGCCAATAGAAAAACAAAACCATAGAAAACAACGGTAACATAAGAAAAAGTACAAAAACTTAATATGTACAAAAATAATATCTATGCATATATATGATATATTTATGTAAATATAAAGAAATTAAATACTATCTGTACTCAAAAGTTGAAATATCCTGTAGACAGCATTTTGAGTGAAAGACGCTAGAAACAAAGGCAAGCACTGTAATGCCTCATTGACACAGACTAACTACAATGTGTAAATTCAGAATTGAGTCTTAGAACACAGTCTAACAGGGGAACATTTATTGTAATAGTCCCTAGACTGTAAGCTCTTACAGCAGTCACATCTATTCCTGAATTGTAATGGCTGTCTCTAAACTCTGAGATGCTCATCCCTTTTGTATAACCTGATTGATCCCTGGAACTTTGGGCATCTGTGTGACACCTGAAACTCAAGAGCTAGAACTTAGTAGATATGAATGTCAGTATTAGCACATAAAACAACTGTTTAAAAAGCTGAAAAAGAGTCCAGACCTCAGTTAGAGATATGAATGAAGCAGATCTGGTTAGGACTAGGGTAAATTGGGCCAAAGTGTAAAGGATGAAACTGACTGTGCTTTAAAACTTGAACTTCCATGTGAGACCAAGGGAAGATATGTTTATTTGGTGTGAGATCTATATTTTCTAAGCAATTTAATTTGTACAGTCTTTTTGAACACCATAATTACATGGAACTTTGAATAGGAAGTGAGATCTGGTAGGTTTGTATAGGCTAGTATGAAATAGTGACACATCCCAAAGTAATTTAGGCAGAGAATAAAATATATATTTGGGGGCCCCCCTGAGGAGCTGGGGGAGGATGTGGAGGTGCTGGATTTCCTCACCTGGATTGTTGCTGATGTTCTCACAAACATTGAGGACTGGTGGTTTGGTATGTCAAGCCCTCTATCACAGGACCTGCTCTTACGAAGCTCATCACAGCGAAGGAGAGGCTCAACCTGCTTATAATTGTGCCTAAGATCTCCACTGAGTACGTCTTTGTTGCTCAGATGCGGCTTCTCTCTCTAACTAAGCCGCCTCAGCAGAGGAACTCACTGCGCTCCCCCCTAGGGATGTAAATCTCCCTGGTGACACAGGACAGGACTCCTGGGGATGAATCTGGACCCAGCATCACGGGATTGAGAACATCTTCCCAAAGGGGATATGAAATGAAACAAAATAAAGTTTCAGTGGCTGAGAGATCTCAAATGGAGTCCAGAGGTCACTCTGGTAGACATTCTTATGCACTATATAGGTAATACTTTTTGGGTTTTAATGTATTGGAATAGCTAGAAGTAAATACCTGAAACTATCAAACTCCAACCCAGTAGCCTTAGCTCTTGAAAGTGATTGTATAACAGTGTAGATTACAAGGGGTGACAGTGTGATTGTAAAACCTTGTGGCTCACACTCCCTTTATCTACTGTATGGATGGAAGAGTAGAAAATGGGGAAAAAACCTAAATGAAAAATAAGGTGGGAGGGGGGATGATTTGGGTGTTCCTTTTTACTTTTGTTTTTTATTATTTTTATTCTTTCTGCTATAAGGAAAATGTTCAAAAAAATAGAGTGGGATGATGAATGCACAACTCTATGATGGTACTGTGAACAGTTGATTCTACACCATGGATGATTGTATGGTATGAGAATATACCTCCATAAAAGTGAATTTTTAAAAAAAAGCAAAAAAAAAATTAGTAGCCACACACACACAGAAAAAAATTTGAAATAAAATAATAAATGAGTGTCCAAAGAGAGAGTTTAGCAAAAAATCTACCTATATATGGAATGTAGTATATGCAAATAAGTGGCATTCAGCCACAAGAAAAACACCTGACTAGCAATGGCTGCACAGCAAGGACACTTGCTATTTTAAATTGCAATCAGAAGCCAGTGAAGAGCTCCCCGGTGCTAAGCTCTGGTAACTCCTCTGGGATTTTCCTGGCTCTCCTCTCATGTTGCTATGACTGCACAGCTCTGAGCATCATCATCTCTTCTGCACCACGAGCAGACACTGTAGTCCTCGTAGAGAAGGTGAGGGAGCCAGCCCAGCACACGCACCAGGGGAAAAGCCTCCACACAATGAGAGAACCAGACATCACGTGCCTCCGAGGAAGAGCCGAGCCACCCATGAAGTAGTGTGGCTAATGGTGATGACAGCCAAAATCAAAACACTGAATCGACTCAAGTCTCTAGATTCAACTACTGCTTTACAGGAAACACAGAGGATGAAGGAACATGATGAACAGCACCACAAGGATGCGATTTGTGGACTTAGACTGTGAAAAATTCTATAGGACAAAAGATCCAGATTCTTTTTGCACCAAGACAGAGAAAGATAGAGACAGAGAGTCAGCTCATATTAAAGTGGACCTAAGAGACATATTAACCAATCACAGAGAGTGAATGACTAAATTGTTGATACTGACTTAAAACAAACTGTATAAAAACACATTCTATTTATGAGACAATTGGAATTTGTGCACTGATAGTCATTTGAAGATGTTGAGGAATTATATTCTTTAGGCATTATGGAAAATTTTTGAGGAAAAAAGGCTCTTATATTTCAGAGATGTATGCTGCAATACTTATGGATGAAGTTATATTTATCTAATATTTGCTTCAAAGGAATACAGGGCTGGGGATGGCCAGGAGTTGATTGAGCCTCAAACCAATCTCCCAAAGCTGGAGAGGTTGGGGCTTTTATGCAGGCTTGGGTGGGTGGGTCTAGGGAAGTAATTTAAAAAAAGATGCGGTGATCTGGGTTAAGAGGCAGGCTTAAGTGGAGTGTAAGCCTTTCCAAATCATGCTACTTCATGCATTCCATGCTCAAAAATGGCAGCTTAGCCTGATCAGTGGGTGTGATTTTTACTATTATATTTAGGCAAAGGTAAATTTAGGTTAAGGTTCTGTGATATTGCACATGTCTAGAGGGCCAATTCTGGCTGAAACTGGCTTTATCTAGGAGAAGAGAATCAAGAACCGGGGTGGGATGCCTCAGGTTTCTTCATTAATAATCATGAAGCATTTCAAGCAGGATCATAAGACTACAAAGTTACAAAAGACAAGATAAGGGATAAGCATAAGGTGACAAGATCATTATGAAGCTGTTCCTTTGCAATTAAAGGGAAGGCATCTAAATTATAGTTTGGTATTTTATCATTTTTTAAAAATATTTATTGAGATTGTGCAGATACCATACAATTATCCAAATATCCAAAGTGTACAATCAGTTGCCCCTGGTACCCTCATACAGCTGTGCATCCATCACCACACTAAATTTTTGCTCAATTTTTAGAATCTTTTCATTATTCCAGACAAGAAACAAACTGAAAGAAGAAAAAAGAAAAAGAAAACAAAAAAGAAAAGGAAACTCGAATCCTCCTATATTCCTAACAACCAACCCCCTCAAATGTTGACTCATAATGTTGGTATAGTACATTTGTTACTGTTTATGAAAGAACGCTGAAATGCTACTAACTGTAGTATTGCGATAGGTATATATTTCTTCTCTATATGCCCCTATTATTAACTTCTAATTGTATTGTTATACATTTGTTCTGGTTCATGGAAGAGATTTCTAATATTTG
>PVKY010009151.1:0-13519 GCA_004027775.1 Bradypus variegatus
GTTAAATGATGATGGAAAACATCCCACCAGGCTGGCTTGTTAACCCGTAAGATCAGCTTTAAAAATAGACATCATTGAGGTATTTCTTCACCATGACATTTATAAACCCAACTCATGATAACTACAGTGGTCTCAGGACCCTCTCTTCCAACCAAAACAAAACCTAGGGGAAGAAGAGAGGCAGAGGATCAATATAGTATATTCTGGTAATGTGCTTCTCAACTTTATCAAGTATTTAATAAACAAGCAAAGGAAAAAACCAAAAAACAAAAAAAACCCAAACCCAACCTGTCAACATATTACCTTTGGTAGGAAAAAATGAGAAAGAAAGAAAAGACACATTTCACCAGTCACTGCCCAGTAAAAACAGTGATTGTTGCAACATGATGATAAACATCCTGTGGGTCCAGAACAGCTATAAACACAATCATGAAATCAAAAGGATTCTTATTCCTTTCAAATATTCGATGTTTCTAACAGCTAGACCCTTAGATTTGCTCCTAAATGGACAATTATTTGCAGACATTCAAAATACAGGTAAAATACTTTTCTCTTCAAGAGAAAAAGAGACCTAAAGGTCTTTATTTGCAATGAAGTCCTCAAATAGGTCAGATTAACCAGTGGTTTCATAATACTGAACACCTTGACAATGGTGTGTGTAATTCTTGGGAAAAAAGCCAGATTGCTAAGAACTACTTGGATTTATGACCACGTTTGCCTGAGTATAGGAATATTTGGTTTCAAAGTTTCTTTCAAGGCCAATTAAACATTTCTCCTGGGATTTAGGAAATTTACAAAAAATGTTTTCTTCTAGAGGTAGCTCCCCACTACCACCCACTCCCCGGTGGATTAATACTATTCTTTTTCAGAGACCTGTCAAATGCTAACACGAGGTAGATGACTTCTGCCAAAATTGAGGTAGAAATAAATCAAGCACTGCCGGAGTGGTGCCAAGTGCCCTGTGCCTCTAGCCCGCAGGGAACCAGAGAAAGCCTGGCTCTGATACTGTCGCACGCAAGTACCAAGTTTGACTTTTATACAGCCCCAGACTGTTGGAAACTAAATAAGAGTGATGTTTTAATAAATACCCTAAATACTTTTTGGCACCTTTGGATTCTTTTTTTTTTTTCTTAAACAGAAAAGCAAGTCCATAACTTTGGCATCTTTCACTACCTACCAGAACACAGTCATCTTAGATTCTTCCAAAGAGGAAGACAACACACATATATAGTGTTCTACAGTGTTCTGCTGCTCCAAGTCTAAAAGACTTTCCTCTGCAAATAATTAAGCTTTGGCTTAACTAGAATAAAATAGACTGAGCCAATCTCAAGCCATTTTCCTACAACTCTCCATCAACAAGTGCCTTATCCTGGCAACTTTTTTGGCCCAACACATAATTTAGATTCTGTCTATGGTACCCTTATGCTTCCCCAAATAAGTCAGACTTAAAAGGGCATCAACTGAGGAGTTCTAGTGCACTTAGGATACTTCCTGCCTGGGCCACAGGGCTCCAGCCAACTCACGTGCCGTCTGCCAGCCGCACTAGAGCACAGGTTCTGAGACAGCATTGCTTCTCTTGACCAAATTGATTTTTTTTTAAAGATAACATTTTGAAATGTTAAGTTGGTGTCAACCAAAAGTGGTTTTTACCTATGAGTTACTTAGATTCCTGTAGCCATCTCAATACCCAAATGTAAATATCCAAATCCAACTTTCAACTCCAAATGTAAACTGACATCCTCGTCATTCCCCATCCACCCAGATCAGAACCATATGGGGATTACTGTATAAAAAGCACATCTACTGAATAGAAACATTCTAACCTCCTCCCTTGCAGCACCTAGGACCTTATCTTCTCACTATGTTGAAGACTCCTCTCTGATCCAATTCCTACCTGCCATAGCATCACTTCATAAATGGGCAGAAAATACATGCATTTAACAGCCTCATACTAACAGCACCAAATGTTGCTTTTTTCATTTTTGATTTGGAACATTCCACATTATACAATAAACAAATACTCTCCAAAGTGCTTCTCACCAATCCCTGTGGATCAGGAATTAATTGTGGGCAGCCACAGGTGACAAATGTTTTAGAACAAAAGCTTCCCAAATTTCCTCAAATGCCAGTAACACACCATTTTAGATGCAGGAAGGACACAAACCACCCTAAAGAAGCACCACCATTTAGATACAGAGAGAGCCTCTCAGACCTAAACCCTCACACTTGAGGGGATAAACCTCTACCTGTGCTACACCTGCAAAATGGTCACTCTATTAGTTAAGACTGGATGGATGATTTCAGTTCATGAAGCAGAAGGCCTTGCTTTGTAACTAAATCCACAGCAAAATGTTAAATAAGTCGAGTTTTAGTTACTGATATTCACACCAAGAGGATTTTTCACTTATGTCACAAGATTTCCCCACAATTGTGAAAACTGAGCAGAAACAGAGCAAAGATGATCATGAAAATGAAGATGGAATAACCGAAGGTAGCAACTACGTGAAACAACTTCTCCCAGCCAAAAGCACAATCCAGGCTTCAGAGATTTTTAAGAAGAAGACTCATTCCCTTAATAAATATGTTTTTAGGCATTTAAAACCAGTAATCTTTGGTGTTTAAAGGGTGATTTTTATTTGCTGGGTAGAATGACAGCTCTTTAAAAAAAAAAAGGTTGGTGAGGGAAAGGAAAATGAGCACCAAATTTCTCCAAAATAAAAAACAAAATGATGTTCGCTTAATAATTAAAGTCAAGAATCAGAACATAGGGGCAAAATAAATGGCAACTGGACAGGAATTGTTGAAGAATTCATAATTAAATTCTTCAATAAAAGAAAAAGGCAATTTTACCAAACAAGATTTGGTAAATCTTTTCCTCTCCACCCTGTAACATAGCAGCTGGGAGACAGCAGTTTGAAGCTACTGTCCAATTTTTGGATCCTTTATTGCATGCAGTTCTCCTTTTCCTCCTTTGTGAAGAGACTCATTGCTCCCACCCCCACCCAACCGCCCCATTTGGGTCGCTCAGAAATACCTATAATTAAAGCAATGGAAAGAAGACAGGGTACCATGAACTGGCAAATTAAAGGCCCAAAAGAGGTAGATGGGAGAAGCAATTTAATTGATTCTTCCTATTCCCCTGCCCCATCCCCCAGTATCTACTTTTCTTTCAGGATAACAGGAGCAAAAAGCTCTATTTGGTTAATTTATTCTGCTCATTTAAAATGATTTCACTTATAACAGGCGTAAGAACAGAAGGCGAGTTCTACCTTTAAGCCACTGGTCCCCAAGCGCATCTTCTCTCCCCGAGGAGTGTCACTCTGGAATTTGGTTCCTATTTCGGTATTTGGAGGAATGAAAAAGCTCATCTGGGAAATAGTCTCAGCTATACCTGCTTTCCACTTAAAGACAGACAGCGCCCAGAAGCACAAGGTTTTGTACCCGAGTCCGGCTCACAACAAACCAACCCTGTAAAGTGATAGCGATGCCACCCCATAGTTCTGCAGCGGCAGCCTGGCTTACACTTTCATTCTTTGGTACCAAGTTCGAGGGTTAAGAAACAGTATCACATCCCACATTTCAGGTTGGGGTAATTTGGTTTACAGATCCTTTACATTCAAAGGCCTTAAGGGAAAAAATCCAGGTTAACCATGAGGTCTGGCAGCAGGACTCGGGGGCAGACCACTCTGTTCAAGTGGCCTGAGCAAAGGGTATGGGTGTGGGCTGTTCCCTTGAATACAAACATTCTATTTCCCTGAACTTCCAAAGCAGTGAAAAAATTGTGCTTTTAAAATAAAAGTTCATTCCTTTGCCTTCTCTTCTTAGGAAAAGAAACACTCAGCACTGCAGAACAACATTCAGTCTCGGGTTGGGGATCAAACCTCCCGTCCCCTGCAGAGTCCCTGTGTTTGGGGGTGCCTTGCTTCTCTCCTGTGTGCTCTGCTGACTAACCCAGCACACATGCTCACATGCCAGCCCACATCTGAAAACCCTCTAAGAATGAGGTTACACATTTACTCCTCTTTCCACTTAAACTCTTCAACCAACAGCAAAACAAGAATATTTAACTTTTGAGAGAATACGCTTAATAAAAAAATCCTGGACTAGGTCTATTTTTCAGAAACCGAAGTTTAAAAAGACAAGGTTCTTTGGGAGGTGGTGCCATTTTCAGCCTTACAATCTCGGTGCATGGTGTCTGTAATACATACACACACACATACACACATACTCCCTCCTTTAAAAAAAGAAGTAAAGATTGCATACCCTAAAATATGAATAGTTTGCTTTTTTTGGCTAGCGAGCCACAGCCACATCTTCCAGAAATAAGGAAATATGCTGAACAGGATGCCAAACACTAAGGTCTAAAAGGACTAAAAGGAGAACATAGGACAGTTCTCTGTTGCAGCATTAAAAAAAAAATAAAAGATTTTCCAAAAAAGATTAAGACCACACAACACAATCTAACCCCACATAAACACCATATGCTCAAAACACAAATACTTTATAATTATGCATTTTAAATCCTATTTTACCGTGTTGTTACAGTTTTTTTTATACTTAGTAGTTTTTGTGTTTCCTTGGCTCAATCTACAGAATATACCCCCACCAAACATATCCAGTCCCCTCCCAGCCATACAGATGCTAGGCCTGTGCATATCATAACACCACTTAGAGGAGCGAAACTGAACTCCACTGGGTGAGGGTGGAAGGAGGGGAAGAGGGCCTGCTGGAGAAGCAAATGTAAAAGATTTATGAGGTAGATAGAAATTATCATTTCACAGGCTCAATCCCTGCAGAGAAGGTAAGTACATTCATCTGTAAAAAAATAAAGATGAGGTAGGACTTAAGCAATGTTGTACTTTTCTTGTTCTCTTTAAAAAAAAAGAAAAAAAAAAAAGAAATTTCCCTGAGACTGCTTCTTCTTTGAAATTCAAAAACGGAGAGAGAGAGAGAGAGAGAGACGCACACACGCACACCCCAAACACAGAAGCCTAGAAAACGCGATTAGAAGATGAGGATTCGATTGTTGCCAAAGTCGACCACGACAATCATTCCATCCGGGCTGATGGCGATGCCTGAGGGGCGGTCCATCTGCCCAAAGCCGCTGCCCTGAGCACCGAACTTGCAGAGGAAGCTGCCGTTGGACTCAAACATCTGTACGCGGTGGTTCCTGGAATCGGCCACGATGATGCGCCCCTCCTGGTCCACAGCCACGCCCTGTGGACGCAGGAACTGCCCGTTGCCTGTGCCCTCCGAGCCCAGGAAGCGCGCCGACTGGCAGTCGGGATGAATGACGAGGAGGCGGTGGTTGTTGAAGTCAGTGACCACCAAGTGGCCCTCGTGGTTGAAGGCCACACCCCGTGGGGAGTCAAAGTGCTTCCAGAGAGCCCCCTCGAAGCCATACTTATTCAGGAAGACCCCGTCAGGTCCAAACAGCTGGATCCGGTGGTTCCGCGTGTCCGAGACCAGGATCTTGCCCTCGGAATTCACTGCCACATCCCAAGGGTAGTTGAACTGCCCATTCTTGGTTCCCTTCTCACCAAACTTGAGGAGGAACTGGCCCTCGAAGGTGAAGATCTGGATGCGATGATTGTCCTTGTCAGCCACCACGATCCTGCGTGAGGCATCACAGGCCACCCCAGCCGGCCGGTCGAACTGCCCAGGCCGGGAGCCCAGGGTGCCAAATTTGTGATGGAAGGCACCACACGGTTTGAACACCTGGATACGGTTGTTGCTGCGGTCAGCCACAATGATGTAACCCTCCTTGTCCACACTCACGCCCCAGGGGCGGCAGAGCTTGCCATCACTGTCGCCCTCACTGCCGAAGCTCAAGCCTGGCAGGCCAATGCCCACGTAGCTGCGACCCGACTTGACCAGCACCTTGAATGGGCTGTTCTCGATGTGCTGGTTGCACAGTGTGACCGACACCAGGTGCTCCCCCTCCAGCTGGGGCCGGTAGCTCACCACATAAGTCCCGTTCTGCTGATCGCTTACCTCTGCACCAAACAGGTTGCCATCGGGGCCCAGCACCACGGCTGACATCAGGTCACCCCCCGAGAGGCGGGGCTCACCATCATGGTCATAGCCAATGACAGTGAAGGAGGCCACCTTACCCTGGAGCGCCCGCTTGAGGCCATCGCCAGTGGCCTTGGTGAGTGGCGCAAAGGCTCCGCTGCTGACAAAGCCGAAGGACTTGATGGCAAGGTACAGGGCCTGGTCGGGGGGTGTGAACATGACCCGATCATCTTCCTGAGGCTGCAGGAGGCTCCGCACAGTCTTCAGCTCCTGCACCTGGGCCAACATCCGGTCTCGGGCCAGCAGGATGTCCAGCGCCCTGCCCTCCTCTAGGACCTGCTGCACAGCACTGATGGTGCTCTCGAGCTTGTTGAGGTTTTGTCGCAGCTTCTCTACTTGCAGGTACAGAGACTTGGCTTTTACCTGGCGGATCTTCTCTACCTGGAGAGAAAGGTGGGAGGGAGGAGAGAGAGGAGAGGCTTACAACCAAACTTGGAGATAAACACCTAACCAGAATCTAATCATAAGGAAGCCATCAGACAACCCACACTGAGGGACAGTCTACAAAAGGCAACCACAGACTGCACTCGTTAAAAATGTCAAGACCAAAAACGACAAAGAAAGGCTAAGGAACTGTTCCAGATCAAAGGACACTAAAGAGATCTGACAACTAAATGTAACCTGTGATCCTGGATTAGATCCTACACTGGGGTGAAAAGAGCTATACAGAACATTACCAAACAACTGGAGAAATTTGACTATTGATGATTTAGGGGTAAAGGACATCATGTCTCTAACTTAATCTCAAATCACATATATAACAAATAGAAGGGTGGGGGGGAAAAGACAGAAAGAGAAAGAATATGAATGATAAAGCAAATGGGACAAAATGTAAACAATTGGTGAATCTGGGTCAGGGATATAGAGTTTCTTATATCATTCCTGCAACTTCTGTAAATTAGAAAGTAAATCAATAAATGTTAAATCCAGCCACCCAACAAGTGTTCGCTGAGCACTTACTGGAGGTAACTGGAACTGGAGTTACAGATGTGCCCAATACAAACATGGTGCTTGCATTTTAAAATGATAGATATTAAGCAAGCAAAGAAAGAAGAAAATAAGATAATTTCACAGAGTGCTCTGTAGAAAAAGGATGTGAAAAACAGTGACTAGGAAGGCCTGATTTAGACAAACGGTTGTCCAGGATGGTTTCTTTCCTGAATTGAGAACTGAATGATCCAGATAAGCAAAAGGCTAGAAGGAGAGAGTCCAGGAGGAGGAAAGATCCTAAGGTTGACATTTGCTAGGAATTTCAAGAAAACGCTTAAAGTTTTAAGTAGGGAGTGACATGAGCAGATGTTCCTAAATGACCAGCTATGTGGAACATGGAAAGAGAGGATGAGGGAGGAAGGAGAGACCAGAGCTCACCCAGGTGAAGGGTGACGGTCGCTTGCACAATGGTGGTGGCTATGAAGGTGGAGATACAAGTGGGCAGACACTGGAGGCGGAACTGACAGGCCTTCTCCATGGATGGGATCATGAGGCCAGCCTTGTACCAAAAGCCCCAGAAAGACTGAACTTTGATTGTAGTTACAGAAAGCTTGACATCTCCTGAAAGAGGAGGCCCTGAGATACACACACACATGCACACAGTGAGGGAGAAAAGTTGTGTGTGAAGCAAATTAGGGGAGTTGAGTTGGTAAGAGACCTAAATCCAGACAACTCCTACTCTTCCAGGCTCCCTCTCTTCACTTCCGAATTTAAGAACAGGTTTTATAAACCTTCAACTAAATGCTGCTATGAACCACAACAAGCATTAGTTTCCTTTCTGTTGAATTTGAGAATAGTATTTTGTTTGTTTTTAAATTGCCCTAGAATCTCAGGGTTACAGAGGAAAAAACACAGAAGCCTGACAGAGAGAGGTAACGGTCGAGGTATGCAGGTGATCTTGTCAGAAAGATTTAGGATGTCATAGTCACAAACTCTGGAAAGGCTCCTGATTGGCTAAGTGGAAACTGATGAAGAGTGGCTCTCAGTGGCTAGGTTGCTTCCTGTTACTTTAATGACACCATTTCTCTAGCCCCAATGGCACTGGTTCATCATTGCGTTAGGGAGAGAGAGAAAATGGGTCCTACAAACAAAGATAGCCTAAATTCAGACATGGTTGCAAAGTGAAATCATTACAATGCAGAATATATTAACTCAGCCATCCAAGAACACAGGTAACTTTTCAGACTAGAGCTTTTGATCCAGAATGGTGAGTGACCTAAGAACAGATCCAGATCATGCCCCAGAAATACAGAAACCATCGAAGGGAAATGTGTGAGACCCCATGAGCTGCCAATCACTATGTTAGCATCGGGAATGTTACAAAAGCCAGACATTACATGGTGAAAGCTAACCCATATTGATAAAAACAATTTTTACTATTCCTTTATAATTTAAGGTCAAGAATAGTTCCATGCAGCTTAATGCCAAGAATGGTCCATATGGCCAGACAAGAGAAATCAAAGTAGCCAAGCCAGTACATCTGGATTCAAATCCTTACTACAGATGATTCACAACTGGCTGGGAAGAGTCACCTGTCAGGCATTCTGAAAATCTAGATGCCCAAATGTTCTGAATCAAAAGTTCTAGATGTGTGACCCAGGCAATTAAAAAGCCTCCTACCTCAAATTTGGGTTAGCCAGTTTTTGGCAACCATTTAGCCTGTATTATTACCAAAGGAGCCCCCCAAATCTAAGTTACTATGATATATGTATATGATTCCAATCAAAAAAATTAGTCCTGCATCTATGGTTCTCAAGCCACACTATTTGGGAATATGGAATTTTGTCTCACCAATGAATATAAAGTAGTATTCTCAATTCTTTGACATTAACTAAGTAAATGAAATTCCTCCAATTTTAAGTACTTTTCTCCCTGTGAAGTAAATGAACAAGTTTCTCAACAATTTCATGCCACTTTGCAGAGACGGCCATGGTTTCTGAGTGCTCTCCCAATCTGAAAGCCACAGAAAGACTACTTCAGAATAAGGACCCACTGTTGAGAGGCATGGAATTTAAGCTGATTTTCCCTTGAGTGATAATGAATGATGTGATTTTCACCCATTCGTGCTTTTTTGCCTGATAAAGCCACAGACTCAAGAGGTGCAGCTTGATACATAAAACTGGGTTACTGGGAAAAGTAAGACAAGGTCCTTATACTCATGTATCTTAATGCCTGATATCTGGCGATGTGAAAAAACAACACTGTATGACAAAGAAGGGTCCAGGCAGAAAAGCTTTGTTGGGGAAGAGCAGAAAAATCACTTATTGGTAAGAGAGGGAGAATTAGGGTTGAGGTTACACGGTAAAGAGATAAGATAAATGGGGAAAGGTGTGTTTAGGATGAACAAGGCTTGTTTTATAATAATCTGAGAATATGAGTTTTTGACTCTTCTTCCAGTCATGCTTTTCCTAGAGTAAAAACCTGATTTCTATTCCTCCTGAAAGAGAACTCCCCTGAGAGGGGATGTGAGTCAGCCTTACAGGAGGGAGGGGAACTAAGGTGAGGTCTGGAGGACGCCCCCACCCCCCAACACACACACAAAGGCCCTTTCATCAACAAATCCAGAAGAGCGAGTTTGTGGCAGAGTTCACTACAGAGCTCTCAGGTTGCAAGAAGCAGGCCCCTTCACTAATAATTAACATTCGTGGGTGGCATAGGCGACTGGCAGACCATGGGGACATCCGAGTGTCTGGAAACCTGAAAGACCGTCAGGCCTACAAAGGTGTCCAAAAAATACATGCTGGATTAAATCTGGGATTCACACGCCCCCTCCCTCCGCCCACTCTCTTCTGGTTGAAAGGCAAAACTGAGGAACTGAGCCATATTCCTTGAGAGGTCAGAAGAGGCTGAAAGCAACTAAATGGAAAATGCAATGCAAAATCCAAATGAGCTTCTACAGTACATTTTAGGGCATAGTAATCAGCAAGAGAGCCACTTTTAGAAACTGAGACATTATCCCTGCCATCACATAGTTTGGAGATTAAAGCAAGCACGCATAAACACAAGCATGCCCTTTTGAATCAGCTATATAGCTTTATTCAAATAAAAGCTTTGGTTGTCCATCATTACATGTTTTTGTGTTCAAAGAATGTAATTATAGGCAAAAGAATTGGTGGGAAACTGGCCCATTCACAGACATACTGTCTTTTTCCTGAGTAGGGATGTTAAGATCAGAAAAGAAAAAGTTGGAATGATGACTTATGCTTGGGTGGGGTGAGTAATCTTTCCAGCTGATTTTATCTAAACAGCACGCCAGTGTGCTCACCACTCTTCTCTGCCCCAACAGGAAGAAAAGGGCACGCGTGCATTGCCCTTACAAGCGGAAAACCGGCGTTCCTCAAGGGATCAGGAAGTGAAACCAGCCAGGACACCAAAAATAAGGATGTTTCCTACCAGCTTGCCTTTCTAAACAACAGTTGTAATTGTACTCCCTTCTTTCTGCCTCCTTTTGAGCATGTGCAATAAAACTGGAGACTCTTTCCAACCATGGGCACGGCCACTTCTGAAAAGACTTCTTGTTGTTTCACAGCACAGACAGCACCCAGTTTTCCAGGGACCTCTGCATCTTTTTGCCAACAGATTTTTGGACAAATACCAAGTGTTCTAAATTTAGAACCTGGGCCCAGGATAGGAAATTGGAACCCTTGGAGAGTTCTGCTTTGGCTCACGGATGTGCTGGCTAGCCCGGGGAAGCCCGGGTGCAGTGGCTGCGCAATCTCACTGTTACCTTCCACAGGAGCTCGCACTCTCGCTCCTCCAGGGCCTTCTTATGCCTTGCAGTCACAGCTTTGACCTCTGACTGTACCACCTTTGCCTTCATCTCCACCTGTTCTGCCACCGCCTGGGCCTGCTCGATGCTCAGCTGAAAAACCAAAAACAACCCGAGGCATTAGGAGGATCTTCACTCCTCATGCAAAACATTTCAATCGGCCCTTTTCAGACCTGAAAAGCTAGCATCCTGGGCCCCCAGACCACTTGATACATTTCCCTGGAAAGAAAGAAGGCACTTAGGGAAAGACGGGCACCTGTCTGACATGTAACTGAAGGAGGTGCTGGCAAGCTCTGAATTTCTTCGTACGAGAAATGGCACCTCCACAGTCAATGTCGAGACTATTAAAGATATATTTTGACATGGTGAAACCAGTATAGCTGTGTCACAGCCGAAAACTGGGAATGAGGAGCTATGTGAAATGTACAACTCTGGGCACCCAGGCAACTTGCCAGATTTTCAGACTATTCCCTGCTTGGGGAAACCCTGCAGACTGAGCAAGTGAGGGTGTTCAACAGGCTGCCTGCTAGTGGTTATCTGTCACCTTGCTGTCAAGTTATTAGCAACACAGCTCATCCCAGTTACAGCCAACAGAATGCATGCTGGGAATATACTCTGATCCACCTAAGAAACCACACCCTACGGTCAGAGACAGCCTTACTAGCCATCACTAACCAGTTTAATTGGATGTATTATTGTTCCAGTTTAAACTAACCAGTTTAATTGGATGTATTATTGTTCATAAAAAATTAATTCAAACAGAAGGGCTGGTGGTTTTCATTAATATTACATGTTGTATCTTGAAAAACCACAAGGATTTCTACGAGGTAACTGAGGTATTAAATCAGGGATTCCAAACTGACTGTTGATGGAGCAACAGGTTCTAGAGAGGCTGATCCAAATCAGGCAGGGCCTAGGAAAGTATATGGATTAGGAGCTTACCTGGGCTCAGGAACTAGCACGGTGACCCAATCATCCCAGGTTGCCCCGTACCGAGGGTTTTCTGGGACATGGGACTTTCAGGCCTAAAACTGGGACAGTCCTGGAAAAACCAGTATGGTTGGTCACCCTGCTGAAATCCTGCCCCCTCCAACCTTGCTAAAGGGTAAAAATGTGAGGAAAATGCAAGGTGCTTGGCACAAGTAAAATGTTGTTATTAGTAGTTCTCAGCTGATAAACACCTGGAATGAAAGCTCAGTCATACTTTCTCCTCATCCCATTTAGTTCCTGTCACACAAGAGACCAGCTTTAAACTGAGAACCCCGACATACAGAGCCATCCCGAGAGAATTCTGAGGGTGGCAAAAGATAGTAATTGGAACAAATTCTGCTGTCAGGGTGAAGAAATGCTGCTGATAAGAACATGAAACAAAAGAGAAGAAAAGGTGAGTTAGAGCCAAGAGACTAGCACTTCATAACTTGCACACCACTGGTGTCAAGTCAAAATCAGACTGAGGCAACCAAGCCTTCATAACACAACAAAATCAGACTGTGGAAATAGCAAGTCCACATTCCTACAGGGCAAGAACTGGCTGGAGAGAGTACTGACCATTCCCTTTGCACAGGGAGTGGGTTTACCACCCTTCTCATCTCTCCCTATTTTCTCTTATCCAGGTTCATTCCCTCCTGTCTCCTGAGGGGTTGTATGCTTGAAACTCCCACTTTATGATAAGAACTATTTCTTCCATTCTCAAACAGGTAGAAAGAACGTGAAGTTCTTATTATAATCTGAATTATCACAGAGCCTGCAAGGATATCATTCCGTGGGAGCAGAGCCATAAAAGCCTAGGGTGTACAGGGCAAAATGGGTCTCCCTTCCAACACATGCTAATTAAGCATTGCATTACAAGATGTGCAGACCAGGACCTGCTGAAGCAGGAGACTAGAGGCAAACTGGCTGGAGGAAATGGCAATGGATAAAAAGGGCTGAATAAATGTCTACAACAGAAATGCACACTCTGCAGCAAGAAAAGAGAATCGCCAACAAGCATTGAACTTGAGAGAAACCTTCATCATCTTTTAAAAGTTAATAGAGAAGAAACGTATTGGTGATGATCAGGGTGGAGATGTGATCACTCAGTTGAGGGGGATCTTTCACTAGGTAATTTCCATGGAGGTGTGGCCCCACCCATTCAGCCTGGGCCTTGATTAGTTTACTGGAGCACTATACAAGCTCAGACAGGAGTGAGCTTACTACAGCCAAGAGGGACACTTTGAAGAACACACAGGAGCTGGGAAGAGAGAAGCTGTAGATGAGAGAGAGTTTGAAGACAGCTGTTGAAAGCAGACTTTTGCTCCAGAGAAGCTACGAGAGGAAAAACCCCCCAAGAGCAACTAAGAGTGACATTCTTGAGGAACTGCAGCCTAGAGAGGAAGGTCCTGGGAGGAAGCCATTTTGAACCCAGAACTCTGGAGCAGACGCCAGCCATGTGCCTTCCCAGCTAACAGAGGTTTTCCGGACACCATTGGCCATCCTCCAGTGAAGGTACCCAATTGCTGATGACTTACCTTGGACACTTTATGGCCTTAAGACTGTAACTTTGTAACCAAATAAACTCCCTTAAAAGCCAATCCATTTCTGGTGTTTTGTGAAAAAGCAGCATTAGCAAACTAGAAAAGATTTTGGTACCAGAGAAGTGGGGTGGTGCTGAGATTGCAAATACCAAACATGTTGGAATGGCTTTTT
>PVKY010009152.1:0-13516 GCA_004027775.1 Bradypus variegatus
GGACAAAAACATGAACATGAAGTGCCATAATGTTTCTGTAAATGAAATTAGATAATGCATGAAAAGTGCCTGGAACAGAGTTATTTGCATGCAATAATCAGTAGCTATTATTTCAGTTGTTATTATTGTTAATATTCCAAGTGGAGGCAACTTCATCAAGGATGGTAGGTCAGCAGGTACAAAGGGTATTCAGACAAGGGTAGGAGAGTGATTGGATCAGAGCTCATGGAAGGCTGTATGATTGATTGGAGTGGGACTGAAAGCTGGGATAGGGGTGGTCACAAAAGTAATGGGGAAGACATAGGTGAAAATTTAAATGGAGGGCCTCAGTAGAATAGAATGAGACAATAGGAGGCAGTAAGTTTGATGAAGGCAGGGATTTTGTCTGGCATATAGTAGGTGCTTAATAAATATTTACTGAATGATGCTTGTGTCTTATGGGGATGGACCCAGGGCTCTGGTCTGGGTGTGTCTTAGAGAAGACTTTAACCCCTTTTGTTCCTGACTCTGGGGTTCTCCTGGCCAGAGATTATATCAGATTGACACTGAACTCCTATATTTGGATGCTAACCTCTCCTTCCCCCCTTGATTAGGCTAAAATTCCATGGCATCTGGTCATTTTCTAGTCCTCAGCTTAGCTTGGTTGAAGCTAGGGTTCAGGCTTTAAGGACTAAGGTGGGATTCAAGCCATAGGAGTCTGGGAGCTACAAATGACCTTTTGAATGCTTTATAGTTAGTTTTAGTCTATGTGGAGAAATTAGTGTGGAAGTGAGTCCCTCTAGGACTTTTCTTGTGTCCAGAGTCACTGAAGAGAGTTGAAATCCCTGAGGACACCACCTTTACCTTATCTTTAGATCCACAGGGTTATTGGATAGGAGGCTGTGGTTGAGAAAATGGACAACATTAAGAGAAAGTTCCCACTTGTGGAGGGCTGGAGGGGGTGAGCTGCTTCTTGGTCAAAGGACCTCTCACTGATACTCTCCCTTCTCTGCCCTTTAGTCAGCCACATCCCCTCAAGGGAATTACTCTCTGGTCTCTGAGATGCACGCTTCGCCTTGGCTCCCAATCTAATCGACAGAAATGAGACTCTTCATATCCTTCCTGCCCCAAGAATAGATATATGGTAATTCATTTCTGAATTCTTCAGGTTTTTATTAAGCAATTATCAGATGCCCAGAACAGTGCCAGACACTTGGCTAAAGAGTGGGTGCCTCAGAGGAGAGAACTAACATTTACTGAGTCCTATTATTGTTTTATTTATTTAATTCAACCCTCTTGTCGATCCTGTGAAATAGGCCTTATTCTCATTTATGAGGTGAGTAAACTGAGGCTCAGATAGCTTAACTAGGAAATGGTAGATGGGAAATTCAAAAAAATGTGGATTCATTCCAAAGCACAGTACTACCTCCAGAATTTAATCATGTAACTAAGTATTGTTAGATCTGCCAGGCAATAGCCTGTAGAATTTGTTCATCTACTTCAGATGAGGGAGCTTAGGTTCAGACAGTAACAGTGACAAGCTTTGCTGTCTTTGAGTGTCAGGGAAAGGTCCGAAACCGATGTCTCTGGACTTGCAAGACCTCTTTCTTCTTTCTTAAAAAAAAAAAGTAATGTTAATGATATTTTTGTTAAATTTATGTCTATCTGCTTTAAAAAAATTAAATAGTACTGAAAGCTTTGCAACCTAAACATCAGCCCTTGTAACTTCCCTCCTTGTTCCCTATTTTTGTTGAAACAATATTTTGTCTTCTAATATTTTTGTTGAAATTTCTCATCCATTCTTATCTTCCACCCCACCTCCATTCTTTTTGTCCTCTCTTAAACTTGCGGGTTAATATAATATACTGTTTCTTTTAAAAAAAAAATTCTTTCATTTTCTTTGTACTGAAGTGGTCTGGGGAGAGAGAAGAGATAAATGCATTTGGTCTATCAGTAAGAACACAAATCTGTGTGTTCTTACCATACTGTGATCCTGTGTCTCCAGATACCTCATTTTTTTTTCTGAAATCAACAAACTAAGCCTAGCACGGTGCTGGGGGCTCTGGGTTGCAAGGATTCCGATCCTGTCCTCCTGGACTTGACTGAGTTCTGGAGGGAAATGATTTACATGGAGGAAACAACCAGCAGATATTAGCAGCGATGAGCCCTCCCACTCACGCAGCACTCTATAGTATCAAAGAGCTTTCACTTCCATTCATCTGTCCCGCAGCTGCATACAAGAACAGGTTAGGATGTTGGTGCTGACCCCAAAGCTAAAATCAGGACAGCATATTTGAAATCAGGACTGTGAGCCTTCACGTTCATGGTAGTCGTAGTTTCTAGTTCTGTTCTTTTGTCTGCAGAGCCTGAGGAAGCTTCTCAACTGCCAACAGGAGAAGGGAAATGCACACTCAGATCTGCACTTAGGGGAGGAAGAATGGAGGAGGAGCCCCAAGTGGGGATGTGTGTGTGCTCACTTCCAAGTGATTCACTGGGCCGTTTTCCTCCGCCTCCTCCCACATAGATCTAAGATTGGAATAAAGAAATCTGCTTCTTTGAGAACACTTACCCAGGACTCAGCTTGGTTCAAGGATAAAAAGAGAGGCAGAAATAAGTAAGTGTGAACACTTTAGTGGGGAATTCTACTGGAGTCCCAAACCAAAGTCTATTTCATTGCCTGGGTTGGAAAGAGAGCTTCACTTACATATTTATTTCTGTTGCCAGCCTGCTGCAGCTTCCCACGAGGTCAATGATACTGGGATTCTGGAATCTTTCACAAATGTGAGCATTTGCAGCCCTGATTTCAAATATGCTGCTCTGTTGGGACAGAACAGTGTTCTGATACATACATGTATTTCTTTATTTCTGCTGCCAGCTTCTGCAGCTTCCCACCATCTCAATGATTCTAGGATTTGGTGTAGTACGGGAAGCCTGACTGAGATTTTATGGAATGTGATCTGTGGAGGGCAATGGGACATAGGGAAGGGACGTTAAGAGGGCAACAATCAGTATGCATTACAGTTTAGGTTTGTCAGGCTCATCTGCAGCCCAGGTACCCTAAAACACGTGGAAAGAGCCTGAGATAAGCCAGGGCTGAGAAAGACAGCAGGGGAAGACCTGATGGGCCCCAGAATGCCTAAGATCCTTTGAGAGAGCACAGAATTGGATTGTTTAGCTTGATATCCCATCTCCTCTTCACCAACCCCACTGAAGTCCAGTTCAGCCTCAGAGATTATTTGCTGTCAATGACAGTAATACTAAACTCTCCACTGTACTGGGCCTGAGGGAAAGTTCCCAGTTTCTGTACCCACTGGTCTGCTTAGAAGAGTGGGATTTGGGTCACATGGCTTTATTATCACTTATTTGATACCACAGAAGTTAAAATACCTCTGAGTGGTAAAAGAGACCCCTCCCCACCAAATAAGAGCTGACTGGGAGTAGGAGAGGGGAATTCCCTGATTTCCTGTGGCCATGAATCAAGACCCCCATGCTGAAGTGTACACACACGTGAGTCAGCAGTGCCCCACCTGAGCAGGGAAAGAAGACCAAATGAAGAAAGCTTCTCAGGCCCAAGCCACACTGGGGGACTCTGAGTTCTTTTGAGAGTATAGGGGGCTTACAAGATGTTTTCATTCTCCAGAGCCAGTAGATAAGGTGTGCCTTGAGCAGAGATGAATTCAGGATGGACTATTGCCAGTTCTCATCACTTCAAGAGCCAGTAAGTTCCTTCTGATCTCTACCTTAATTCCTCCTGTTTTATTCCCTTTGATTCTTCAGAAGAGTGACATGAGAATCAGGAGTTTGTTGTGTTCACTTTGGTCTTTTGGTGAATTTCTTTTCTTCTTCTTCTTTTTTTTTTTTTTTTACAAAGATATTTAACAACCAGTGCAGCACCAGTGGGAATAGACTCTGGCTGGGGTGCTGAGCAGGGTCCTGGACCAGGTGTTAATTAGTTGCTAGTAGATGGTAGGGAGTCTGGGTGTCCTGGGAAGGGTTGTGGGGACTGAAACAGTAGCTACTCACTATCTGATATAGAATATTTAACAATATGTTAACTGCTGGCGGGGCAACAGTTCTTAGCAGTTCTCAGCAGCTCAACCTCAACCCTGCCTAGAACAGCATCCGGCACATAGTGAGCCATCAAAGATGAATGTTTAATGAAACTTTGCAGCCTTAGTGCTTCCTTGCCCTCGTTCAGTGCCCTTCAAATTAACCCTTCTGGCTTACCAGGGGGTTCCTTCATCTGGAATACCTATTACTTAGGACTTGTCTCCAACCAGATCATCAAAATTTTATCTGTCTTCTGTCTTCACAGAACATGCTTTCTGTGGAACATGTTTCTCTCAGGAACATGCTTTCTGCTCCTGTTGGGGATAATTCTAAGGGAAAAAATTCCTGGGCTTGGTTCTAGTCCTGACATGGGGGCTAATTTGCTGTGTGACCTTGAATGAATCACTTGATCTCTCTGGGTTTCTGTTGCCATTTATAAAAAGAGGAATTTGTGCTAGAGCTTACAAACTCAGATGCCTAAAGGCTTAGGCAATTAAAGTACATGAGTGACACTAGTACGGTGACTGTAGTGTGTAGGATCCCTCTAAGTGGGCAGCTGTTGCCAGGTAGAACTGCTGGCACAGGGTATCCAGGACACTTGACTCTTCAAGAAATGTTGGAATCTGGAAGTTTATGTGAAGTCTCTTGGTGTTTAAAATACTGTTTGAGTTGAACAAGCATCTCTAAGTCAGTTTCCAATCCTGAGCTTGAGGATCTAGAAGGACCCTCCCAGCTTGAATTTCCTGATTCTAAAATATATATGTGTCCTAAAGAAGGTCGTTAAAAAATTAACTTAGCTATAGAAATTTCAGCTAGTGTGTAAGTGGTTTCCTGTGTCTGGGCCCATACTTGTGTGACCTGGAGCTTTGGCTCCCATCAGTTGACACTCTCCCAGTGGGCTTCCTCAGTTCCTTCACACACAGATGTAGTTGACTGCTTAGTCTCAGGAGCCCAGCCCTGGGCCAGATGGAACATGCTGCTTGTTCAGTAAGCTCAGCATCAGTAAAGAGCTAGCTGTGTTGATGAGATAGCCTTTCCCCTGCATGAAGGGAAGAGTGGATGCTGGCAGCGGTTGAGCCAGCAGCTGGCTGAGTCAAGCCTCTGGGCCTTGCTCCCTTCCCAGGCCTGAGCTGGATAAGACACAAAGCTGGGTTGGGTGGGTGTAGGAATCAAGTCGGTTCTTACCAATCTGGGTCTGTGCAACCCACTCCTCCAACTGTCTCTCTCACTCATTACTTTAAACACCCAAACCCTCATGCCCTGCTCATGCCTCATCTCATCTATGACAGCTCTTTGCTGGAGGGTGGAGGATCTGTCTTATTTACCTGTACACTACTCACTCTACATGGACTGGGGTGTTCACTGCCCTGGGGAAGGGGAGGGAACTCTCATCAAGCTCCGGTTAGGGGAAGTACAGGCCTCGAATTTCAGGCAATACAAGGGATGCCATCTTACTCTGTAAGGCACTGTCTATGTCAAACTCTTTTATCCTTATGTCAATAATAATTGCAAATTCTTATATAGGGCTAACCACTGTTCCAAGCACTTTATATGTGTTAATTTATTTACTATCCACAACAACCTTATGAGGTAGGTTCTATTATTAACAATGTTCTGCAGATAAGGAAGCCCAGGCCCAGAGGGCTTAAGAATGTTCCCAAGTCTGTAGTAACTAATGGAGTTGTTGTTTAAACCCCAAGAGTTGGCTCCAGAGGCCATGCTTTCAATCCTCACACCATAGTGATTTGGAAAAGGCAGGAATTATTATACTCATTGAATAGATGAGACAAACAGAAGAAATTTACCCAAGGTCAGCCGGGTAAGAAGCAGAGCAGGGCTTCCCCCATACCGGACCAAGTGTCCAGAGACCCTGCTCCAAATCCCACTCTGCTTACATGCTCAGGACCACGCGTAGTAGGGCCAAACCCGACTCTCAAAACCCTTATTTGTGCTTAACCGTCTTCACACCGCAGTGTAATTGTGGGGCATGAAGCGGGGGAGGTACCCTCTCGACTTGGATCTGACCTCTCAGTGGCTTCTGGTTCCCACGACCACCAGTCACCAGCCCCTAGGCGTGAAGGCGAGGCCCAAGTCGGGGGCCCAAGAGAGAAGCCCGGGAGTGGGGTGGGGAAGGGGCCTGGCGGGGCTGGCCGCCCAGGAACGCAGAGGGTCAGAGTCTTCACAATCCGCCAATCCCGGCCGCCAGGGGGCGGGGCCATACTGGAAGGCGTGTCTGGGCGGTGGAGGGGGCTGCGGCGTCCCGGGGCGGAGGCGCTGACGTGAGCTCGGCGCACCTGGGCCGGGCAGGTAAGGGCTGGTGCGGGACAGGGAGTGGAGCCCGCAGTCCCTGCCAGCGCTGAGCCTGGCGCCACTTGCCCAAGTCGTCGAGGAACACCGTGGCGACGGCTGATCTTAGCTGGAGACTTGGTTCGGAGGGACGTCCGCTTCAGGTAGCCTGATTGAGGAGAAAGGTGGGGACGCCAGCGTCTGGAGAGCAGCTTTGCGGGAGGGGGGTGATCACGCCCGCGGGTGGGGAAGGGTCCGCTCCACTGTTTGTAGGGGTGGGAGAGCTTGTTTGGGGACACCTGTTTGGGCTTGTTTGGGGATCCTCGTTGGTCTGGGTGCCTCTCGCCCTGGTCCATATAGCATTGGGGCTGTCCCGGCACTGGGCACCTCCCGACTCCCCACTTCTACCTACTCCCTTTCCTACCCCTCTGGGACCGGGTGCGCTGCTCTGCCCCTTACCCTCACCCCCCTGCCGTAGGGTAGATCTAAGGCGCTCCGCCCCTCTTCCCCCTCCCCTTCGGTCTCGGTCTCATCAGCTCGCTTGGCGGCGGGCCCCTGAGTCCCAGCGAGGGGAATTCCCAGGCCCGCCGGCCCTTGGACCTGGTGGGTGTTTTGGGAAGTTCGAGGTGGGGGTGGCCAGGATCTTTGGTCAGTTTGTTTTCCCTCCCTGAGTTTGTTTGGCACAGTCAGGCCCCTTTCCCTGGGTCTGGGAAACACCCAGGGATTTCCAAGTGGCCAGGTTAGGTGCTGGGAAGGCTGGTGCTGGGGAGGGTGGCGCCGGGTGTGGTTCCTCTGGGGGTGAGGCCCTCTTCTGCTTGAAGGGGCTGGAGAGTGGATCTGGAGAAATGAGGAAAGTCTCCCGTTTCTCCCAAGGAAGCCTGAGGTGCCACTCCATGAAGAAACCTGCTTTGGGGTAAAGGGGTCACTCTTGCCCCAAGCCTCTTCTCTTGGTGAGTGTCAAGACAGGGAATGGAGAGGGAGAAGAGGCTTGAGTAGGGGTTGGCAAAGGCTGGTGCTGGCCTAGGAGATTAGTTTAGGGTTAGATGTATGTATAATACATGACAGCAGCACCTAATACCCTGCAGCTACCTCACCACTCCCCAACTTTAATCCAGCAGGGAGGAAGAGTGTGAGAATTATGGCTAGAGGCCCAGAATTTACCTCTAAGAAGGGCTAAATGAAGGGAAGGCTGGGGAATTGGAGGGTGGCATTTCAGTTCCCTTTGGAAGGAAGGGAGAAAAAGGGACCACAGCTCAGGTCTGTCTGTAAGAAATGGCAAGTGTATTTTACTCTGAGCAAATTCTTGACTTGTGATGGCAGTGGCCCTGGGAACTAATCTGGGTAGGGGCTGCGGAGGTGGTAGTGGTGGTGTTTAAAAAGGACCTGCTCCTTGGATTGGGGCTGGGGGTGAGGACAGTTGGTGCCCTGGAGAGGTTGAAAGTATCCTTCCTCTGTGCTTTCTCTGAGAGGAGCAGATGGGTAGGCATCTTTGTCCTTTGGCTGGTTAAATATCTGTTGGAGACACACCTTGAATTTCACTGTGATGGCAGCAAGAGATACTGAATTCAGCTAGAGTAAGGTTGTTCTGTGGGCATTGGGATTTAATGGCAAGAGTGTTTTGAAAATGAAATCTGATTTAGATGTTTGAGGGTGGGTGTCAGACAGTCTCCTCCCTAATCCCTTCCTTGATCTTCTCTGCTGTTGGGGTCTTTGTTGACTCCTGTTAGTGTGATGATCCAGTAGAAAAAGGCAGGGTGTAATGGCAGGGTTCAGTGCTCTGGTAGAAGGCTCTCTGACTTCAGAGCCAAGATAAAGCACTTAACTTTTCTGTGCCTCAGTTAACACAGCCATGAAATGGGGACAATAATGCCACTTCCAGGATTGTGAGGATGAAATCAGACACGATAAGCAAAAGTACATTTAAAAACTGTAAAGGCAGAGAGAATGGATTGTCTTTTTCATGGTCTTTGTCAGCTTAACACCATCATCATTTAAATCTTCCAGTGGCCAAGAAATGTCTTATGTTCCTGTGATTAAAAATATACTACTTGCAGGTTTTAAAAAAATACATAAATTGAAACATGCCCATTGTGGGGAAAATGTAAATTGTATATAACAGTATATAGGAGACTATAAAAATCATGCATAATCCTATCACCAGGTAACCATTATGAGCATCTTGTTGCACCAGTGTATTTCTTTCCCTTTTTTTATTCCATATGTTGTGCACACATAACAAGCAAATGCCATGTTACAAAATGGAGATATTGCATGCAGTCAATGTATGCTATTTATTTTCCCCTTAACTTCATATTGAAAACATTTCCCGAAAACCAATAAAAATTTTTCAGAGCACCATTGTTAATAGCTGCATAACATTGTAGCCTGTGGATGTGCCATAAAATTGCTTCCAATTTTTCCCCTCTCTGCGTGTTTTCAGAGTCTTCATTACTGGTGGTAAATCTTGGCGGACTTGGTGGGAAGGGTTGGCAGTGAGGTAGGTGGGGCATGGAGGAGGGCAGGCTGGGTGGGGCTCCTTCCCATGGTGCTGGGAGGTAAGGTTGCTCATGTGTAGTGCCTTCTCGGGAGAACACTGAGAACCCAGGTTATAGATCTTAATTACTGATCTTTAAGGGTAGCTGCTTCTCCCTCCCCATCACTATGTGTAGTTTCTTGTCTTGGCTTGGTTGCCTTGATTGTTTTCTTGACAGGCTGTGAATCAACTAGGATAAGCCCTTTTCTTCAAAGTCTATGATCAGTCAAGAGGTAGATTTCATATGTCTGACAGAAATGAGACTTGCCAGTACTGCAACAGAGAGATTCTCAAAAGCCCCTCACCAGGTTGACAGTTCACTGTGCACTTCCCACTTCCCTATTCTCTTTGTCCTTCCCTTGCCCCACCTCCATTTCCCCTGTTGATCTCCAGTAGGGATAGGACTAAGGAGGAGAAGGTAGAACTCAACCTTAGAAGAATATGCCTTCCCTCCTCCTTATAAGGTTTAAATGCCTTCCATGATTTGATGGATTGACCTGTCATTCTACAAACAACCTAAATCAAAGCCAAACTAAATTAAAGGGAGTGGGGACTCTGGTACACTGCATGCCAACCTCACCTGCCCACTGTGAGTTGTGCCCCCAGTGGGAAAGTTTCATCTGCAGGGTCTGATAATTGTTTCCAAAAGCTCAGGTGAGCACAGGCCCTGCCTTGCTCTTAAAGTGCCAGAGGCTGAGTTGGGTTTGGGTTTTTTCCATTTGTTGGTAATCTGGCTGGGATGACAAGGGTAGGGTTCGCCCCCACAGCTAAACTCCTCTGAGTGGGAGCCTTCAAGCTGACTCAGCCGGTTTGGTTTCTGAGCCATGGTCCAGATGGGGATCTTTCTGTGGGTGAAGGTGTCTTATCGTCTTCCTCTCCTCCTCAAGCCATTGTGGGCCTTTAGCAGTTCCAGTTCTCAGTAAGGAGCTTCTGATGAAGACAATGGAGTTTAGTGTTTAGTAATTTACACAGTGCATGGTGCACAGTAGGTGATGAACCAATGTTTGCCTGGTTGATAAGTGTTATTTTTCCAGGTATCCCTTTCTCACTTGAAATAAAACAAAATAAAATAAAAAACAGCAAAAAATCCAAACTCAGCATCCCAGGTAAACAATTCTCCAGTCATTGGTTTTTCCTTCAGGCACCCAACCTGGGCAGGCCTTTGTTTCCTGCAGAGAGTGCTGGCAACCGTATATTATCTGTTATGCCCATGTATTTTTATGAGAATCAATTGCAGACTTTACCCAGGCTGGCTCCTGCAACCAATCAGTCCACTCCAGCCTCTGCGGGGAGATAAACAGACCTAGGTGAGAAGGCTGTCCTAGCTGTGCAGGGGCTGTCTTTTGACTGTTTTTAGTACAGTACTCTAGGGTTAGGAACTGTGTTATTTATCTTAGGGTTTCTCACCTTTACTAGGCTCAGTTATAGGGAGTGTTCTCAAAGCCTTTGTTTCCAGTGTTCCCAAGCCTTCTCCCAAACCCTGGATTGTCCTGTGGATAACCAACTGAGAAACCCTTTTTTAGGAATAGAATCTTTGGGTGGCCAGGAGAAAAGGAAGCTGATTGCAGGCCCAGCTGTTCGGATCCTTGAGGACACACTGCCTGGTCGTCCATGTAAGTGAGGACTTTGGATTCCAGTACCATACTTCTCTCTCACCACGATATGTTTCATTTCTTACTAAAATATTCCCATTTGCTCTTAGTTGTCTTGTTCAAAAAGAGAAGGTGCTCCAGCTTCCTGCCCATATATTTGATTTCCATAACTTTTTTCTCCCCTTTCCTGAGTTGAGATTAAAAAGAGCAATTTCTCTTCTCTTCCAAAGTCCTTGGTACTTCAGGAAGGACTGTGTTCCAAAAGGGATGACATCATCTTTTTATTTTTCTGCTTCAGGATTTAAATAGAAGAAATGTGATCTACTTGCATGATAAGTCTGATTTGGCTAGAGCATGAAGTATAAATGGCTTTGAAATAAGAATCAAAAGAACCTTTTAACCTCTTTTCTTTTCTTTCCCACCTGGCACAGTTTATTCCCATATTTAGTTTCTTTGCTGTCATCTAATGAAACAGCAGCTCTATCATACGGGAATGGTGGCTGGGAAAATTTCCCAGTGGCTGGCCTAATTCTCCAGCTCTCCCTACTTGTTTCTCCCCTCCCCCCATTCCAGACCATGGCCCTCCACCCCCGCAGGGTCCGGCTGAAGCCCTGGCTTGTGGCCCAGGTGGATAGTGGCCTCTATCCTGGGCTCATCTGGCTGCACAGGGACTCCAAGCGCTTCCAGATTCCCTGGAAACATGCTACTCGGCATAGCCCCCAACAAGAGGAGGAGAATACCATCTTCAAGGTAAAGGGCTTCTTCCACCGTCTGACTCAAGATTTTTTCAGCTCTCAGACTTTTTCTTTTTTTTCATCTATTGTGGCACAGGGAATACACTAGATCTCAAACACTTAAGAAACAGAGAGAATATTTATGATGGAGGTGCCCAACTTTAGTGGCATGGTAATTCCTTTGTTGGGGTACATTTATAAATGGCTGAAGCACTTCATTCTTTCCCATTGGTTCAAGATACTCAGCTCATATTCCAAAAGATCCGAGGTGAGGTCGACCAAAGTCCTGTGAGTGATTGCAGTGATGTGGTGGCAGAGGCTGGTCAGTCTTCTATCTCATGAGTAGCTTTAGTGCTCACCCTCAAGATACAGAGAAATGAGTTTGTCCTTTTCTTGCTTGACTTATAAGCTGGAAGTCAGAAGCAAAATCCAGTTCCTTCCAGGACCTCTCGACACTGATTCATGAGTTTCTCGGTGAGGCTAGATGGAAGAAAAGGCAGGGAGAGTCGGCTGAGGGCTCAAACAAGAGCCATTTCAGAGATGTTTCCCACCCAGGTCAGTTATCTCAGGTATATAAAAGAGAGGCAGAGAGAAAACTGGCTTGAGGGTACTTAAAAAGTAAATGAACTCTCTTAATTTAGATACTAAATAAGAATATAAAAGAGATAAGGAGGACATCTCTAAACCAGTACTAGTTATTAGATTTGGCATTGAGAAAGGGATGGCCTGAGTTGAGATTAAAAAGAGCAATTTCCCTTCTCTTCCAAAGCCCTTGATACTTGAGCTGGCCTCCTCTTGGGGTCTTGGTCAGAAGCTGGGTTAGCTGCTAAAGTATCTGGCAGTGGCTGGCCATGGGGGAAGAAGCTGGTTCCTAAGAGCTTCACTCATCAGAGTGAACTGTGTGCTGAGGGCTTGAGGAATGGAGGGCTGTGGGGAGGCTGCTTTATAATATTTATATCTGTATATCTGTTTGAGGAATGGTGAGGGAGGTCCTGTGGAAGCTAGAAGAGCATGGGTGGTTTCAGAGATCACAAGCCCTGATGGGCCTTTGGTGGGATATGCAGGCAGGGCACTAGCATTAAATGGGCCCCTGCTATGTAGCCTACATCTATTAGCTCATTTAATTTTCATGACAACCCAGGTGTTACCTTCATGTTGTAGACACCCAAGTTGAGTGTCAGAGGGGCAAAGTAACTGCCAAAATCACGCAGCTAGTAAGTGGTGGAGCCAGGATTTGAACACAGGTCTGTCTGCTTCCCATTATCATTCTGTCCCTTCTGACCAGATTCAAATGCTACTACCATTATATGTGTGTAGTCTTGAGCAAGTTACTTAATCTCTCTGGACTTCAGTTTCCCCTTCAGTAAAATTGGGATGAAACTAGTCTTACTTGCCTTATTGGATTATTGTGAGAATCAGTGAAATAATGTATATGATTTGTAAAGCTCCCAAATGCAAGGTTTATTTTCATTTCAGGGAGAGAAATAGGTATCTGCAGAGTGACTGAGATCTCTTAGAAGCAAGACCCTGAGGTTTGAACAGACTAATGTTTACAAATCACAATCATTGCTCTGTGGTACATCAAAGGCCCTCCTTTGTTGATGCTAAAGGTCCACCCATAAAGGGTATTGCCCTCTGCTGTGTCAGCCTTAGGTCGTCACTGTCATTCATGTGGGTCCTGGGGAATGGCTGTGTGGTGAGCAGGAAACTGGGGCTGTGGTTCGGGTGAGTCTGGCTGCCCTCCATGGAGAGGCAGGGCTTTAGGGAGCCACAGAAATTTGCAGAACTGTGCCAAAGTCTGCACAGCCTGTATCAGCCAGTTGAGGCCAGAGTGGGAGAAGGGACAAAGGCTCAATCAAAGAGAAGGGAAAATATGGGAAGGCAGCACCAGCTATCACCACTGTATTAGTCAGAGTTCTCTAGGGAAACAGAATAGATGGTAAACACACACACACACACACACACACACACACATAATGTAAATATTTTGAGACTTATTATAGGAATTGGCTCATGTGACTGTGGGGATGGGCAAAGTCCAAATTCCATAGGATGGGCTACAAGCTGGGAACCCTGATGAATGTTTTCAATGAATGCTCCAGGACAAGCTGGCTGGCTGAAGTAAAGATGGAACCTCTTCCTTCTGACTGCTGAAATCATCAGTTCTCCTTTTAAGGCCTTCAACTGATTGGATGAAATTTCTTTCATTGTTGAAGGCAGTCTCCTCAGTTGATTGTAGATGTAGTCAGCTATAGATGCAATCAGCTTAGTGATGATTTAAATCCACAAAATAGCCCCACTATCACAATCAGGCCAGTGTTTGCTTGACCAAACAACTGGAC
>PVKY010009153.1:0-13515 GCA_004027775.1 Bradypus variegatus
CATTTATATATAAACCAATACTTCTAAAGTCCCAGAAATTGAGTTGTGAACTCATAATACTTCCAATTAAAAAAGAGTATTCGTAGACCTAAACTCAAATGTTTAAAAACAAATCAAGTTCACATAATTTAGGTAAACCTCTGGCAAACAAGACTAGTGTGACATCATTGGTTAAATGAAAGCAGCTGTCTTCTGAGTTATCCATGTTAGGTACAGCACAAGTATATAATTTTATTCTACTTGGGCATGTTCTTCCTAAATGTATACAGGCTTACTGATCAAATAAACCAGCATTGTATCTATAAGAAGTTGAAGATGATGAAAAACGTAAATTAATGTTAAGCAAATTGAGTGATTATTCTGACAAATCTTATTTCAAGAGTAATTGTGTTTACCAACAACTTCTCTAATAAAAAAATTAGATATATGTATGAGAATCTTCCTTGTGACATTGTTTTGCGATAGTAAATAACTTTGAACAACCTATATCACCATCAGAATGGGCTGGTTAAATGTTTTAAAAGACGCATATGATTGAATTCTTTGAATCTACTGAAAAGGGCAGGTTAGGTCTGTAAGTGCTGATGAAGGAAGATTTCAGGATACACTAGTGAAAGAAAAAAAGAAAGGTGTAGAACAGTATATACAGTGCGATCTCACCTACACTGAAAGAGAGAAGGGCTATGACTTGTGTACACATAGTTTCTGGAAAGATTCGGAAGAAACAAAAGTGATTACACAGTTGTCCTGGGGAGCTGTGCTGGTTTTCGTGTATGTCCACAAATACTCTGATAGTCGTCCCTTCAGAGGTGGAGCCCACTCTACCCTTCGGCGAGGCTGCCCCTGCTGACCAGGACGTAGCAGAAGGACAAGGTGGGCTTCGATGACCCTGTCGGGAAAGCATCTGCGGGTGCACGAGCCACACCGAGGAGGGCTCATCTGGCAGGCGGAGCCCCTTTCCCGCCGCCAGTGAGGACCCAGGGCCTCTGCCGGGGCCACGGGGGCAAAGCGACTTGGAAGCTGGCCCCCGGCCCCCAGCGACCGCTCAGTTGTAGCTGTGCCTGAAGCTGTGTGCACCCCAGAAGCCTGTTCTTAAAGCGAATCCATTCCTGGGGTGTGGAGCCCTTGTAAGTAGGAACTTTTGGAGATTAGGATCTTAAAGTAAGATGTGACCACCTCATGCAGCGTGGGTCTTAATCCTCTTACTTGGGTCTTTATAGGAGAATGAAATTTAGACAAAAACAAACAAACAGAGGCAGAGGAGCCCATGGTCGCCGCAGCAGCCTTTAGGAAGAAGGTGTCACTTGGATGATAACTTGATTTTCCTCACAGCCTCAAACTGTAAGCGAATAAATTCCCATTGTTTAAAGCCAACCCGTTTCCCGGTAGCCGCATTGCGGCAGCGTCTGCAAACGAGAGCACAGCTCCAGCCACATCTGGCTGCAGCCTCACGGGGGGCCCCGGGCTGCAGTCACCCAGCTAAGCCGCCCCTGAATGCCTGGTTCCCAGGCGAGGTGAATAAATGCTCTTCTCTTCTAAGTTGCTGCATTTTGTAGGATGTTGGCTTGAGGACAGTTTCCAAAATGTTTTTGGTAACTTCAGTATATAAGGGGTGCAGGATGTGTTTTTATTAAGGAAAAGAGAGTACTTTTTCCCTAGAGTAAAAGGACTGGTTGTTGCAGACTGAGAAGGAAGCGTGGGTAGGACAAAACCTGAAGGGATATGGAAAGTTGGAGAAGGTTTGCAGAAAAGGAATTTTATTTGTCATGGTCGAGGTTGGCTAAGAATTGATAGGCTTCTAAGACTTTTAAGAGTTTTCTTATCAGGTAGTATCTTCATGCAAAATTAAAATTTGGTTTTCTCTCTGTTAAAATGATAAAATTTTCTTGGATTATTGGTCTGGTGTTAGTAAGAGGTTCTAAAGGTTTTTCTGCCTGGAAGACAAAGGTTCTGTATCTTATCAGAATAATCTCCTATGCTTTATACTGGCAAGTTTTATTTTTTTACAATCATGCTGCCTCCTCCTTTACTTCTGTCATCTACAGATAGTTTATTCTGGTGTGTTCCGGAAAACACTTGCAATCAGTGACACAAGGGGCCAGAGACCCAGGACAGGCTTATCCCAGGGACCCTGGGGCTTCTAACGGCTTCAGTCACCTCGAGACCACGGCCCCGCCAAGATCCCAGAACACTGACGGGTTCCTAAGTGCTGCCCTGGGAGTGAGCGGAACAAGGAAGCATTACCCAGGCCTGAAAGGGCAGATAAAGAATGGTTACAGTTGTGTTTGCTTAGCTGCTGATGTTTTAATGTTCTATTTTCTAGACACAAGGAATCCCTTACTTTTTTCCCTTAAGCTATCTATAGTTAGTCATAAAACATTCATCTTTTTCTCCCTGCCCGACCCCTCTAGAATTTGGAAGCGCTTACTGAATGTTCTTATTTTTATGGCAGTTGTTTGCACAGGTTCAGTGTCCTCCCTGAAAACAGGACCCAGCTGGAGACCCTGGTTACGTAACTGAAGCTCTGACTGTTACGCCATGATTGAGAGGATGCTCATTTAGCCAGAACTGACCGGAGACTTCCGAGCAGCTACGGTTGACGTTACGGAGCCGATGCTAACAAAATCGTCTGGGAAGAACCGGTCTCCAGGGTTCCCGGCCCCTCAGGTCAGTGAGGAAGGGCACTTCCTGGCAGGCAGGCGAGCCATATGACCCCAAGAGAAAAGGAATTCACACAAATCTATGGGTCCCGCAGGTGAAATCTGGTGTCATGCTCGTGGCTTGGCTTCCTGGCTTCCAGGGACTTTGAAAAGTCCAGTCGGAGGCTCCTTATGAAAACTGCCAGCAGAGCAAACTTAAAAAGGTCTCTGTGCTAAATGGCCACTCACTGCACCTATGTAAATAATATGGCCAAATCTAGTGAGACCAGCCTTATTTTATGATCAAGAATAATCTTTCTGAGCCTGTCTTTGATGAAAAGGGAGGTCACTGTAGAGACATTTTGTAGTTCACTAGAAAACCAGGGCACACTGCCGCGGGTTACCCGACCCTGCCCCTTCGTGGCGGGAGCTGCCCTGTGCCCCTCTGTGACCGGCCGGTGACTGCTCCTGCACCTCCCTGTAGAGTGGTCTTGTGTACTGTGCTCCCCCGAAAGCCAGCCAGAAGGCTAAGTTAGGGTCCTTCGTCTATGGGGCCTCAAGCTGACAAAACCAGATATCACCCCAACCCCTGACCTCCCCAAAACAGGGTTCCCTCCTTCGTGCGCATCATCGCACCTTCCTGGGGCGACAGCCATGGGCTCACCCCAGGTTGCGAAGCAGCCCTGGGCCACCCTCGGTGCCCTGCGACCCTCCAGGCGGGTTTGGCAGCCCGGCCCCGGGAGCCGCGTGGCTTTGGAGCAGCGCACCCGGGCCGGGGTGGAGCGGCCCGCGTAGCTTAAAGGGACACGGCGTCAGCCAGGCTCGGCATTTCAGCGGACGGCCCTCTCTCCCGACTAGGTTCTTAAAGCAACGGGATATGCTGACAAACTTTAGATTTATGCTTTTAAGCATGATTATCAGTCTGTTTTTTTCCCACTTAGGACTCCAGAGTAACCATGCATAAAATACGGGGTTCCCACACACCACCCTACTGTGAGCGCCTGGCACTGGTGTGGAACACTTGTTCCAACTGACGAGAGCACGTTGTTACAATTGTGCAATTAACTACCGTCCGTGTTTCGACTTAGGGTTCGCTGTGGAGTGTAGTTACATGGACTTTATAAAAGAGTTATACTCTGTTACCATATACACAGTTTAAATTTTCCCTTTTAATCACATTCAGATATCTATTTCATTGTTGTTAATTGTGTTCAGTGTTGTGCTACCTTCACCACCATCCCTTACTATTCCAAATAGGAACTCTACATTTTAAGCCTAACTTCCCTTTCCCTATCCCCACCCAGTCCCCTGATAACCTAAATTCTAGATTCTGACTCCATGAGTTTACTTATTCTAATTATTTTATATCAGCGAGATCATACAATATTTGTCCTTTTGTTTCTGGCTTATTTCACTCAACGTGATGTCTTCAAGGTTATCAGGTATATCAGGACTTCATCCCTTTTACAGCTGGATAATATTCCATCGTATATATATATGGCATATTTTGTTTGTCCATTCATCAGCTGATGGACGCTTGGGCTGCTTCCATCTTCCGGCAATTGTGAATAATGCTGCTAGGAACATCGGTGTGAAAATATCTGTTCGAGTCCCTGCTTTCATTTCTTTTGCTTGTATACCTAGGAGTCGAATTTCTGGGTCATATAGTCATCCTATACTTAACTTTCTGAGGAACTACCAAACCGCCTTCCCTAGTGGCTGCACCATTTTACATCCACCAGCAATGAGCGAGGGTTCCTGTTTCTCCACATCCTCTCCAGCACTTGCCATTTTCTGTTTTTGTTTTTGTTCTGTTTTAATAGCAGCCATTCTAATGGGTGTGAAATGATATCTGTCTCTTTGTGATTTGCATTTTCCTGATAGCAAATGATGTTAAATGTATTTTCATGTGCTTTTTAGGCCATTTGTATAACATCTTTGGAGAATTGTCTATTTAAGTCTTTTACCTGTTCGTCTTTTTGTTAAGGTGAAGGATTTCTTTATATAATCTGGATATTTAAACATTTATCCAATGTCTGTTTTCCAAATATTTTCTCCCATTGTGTAGGTTGTCATTTTACTTTCAGGATAAAGTCCTTTGAGGCTCAAAAGTTTACATTACATTAAAGTTTGCATTAGCCTGTACAAAATAACAAGATCTCATTCCCTATTCTAGGTTCCATGTAATTATGTGGTTTAAATAAACTAAACAGACAGGTTAAATTAGATAGTGTCTTACAGAAAATATATGCATTTTTTTTTACCAAATAAACCTCTCTTCCTTTGGTCTCACACAGAAGTTGAAGTTTTAAAATGCAGTTGGTATCATCCTTTACCTGTATTCTAATCTACCTTAGTCCCAACCAAGTCCACTTCATTCTTATCTCCAGTTGGACTCTGCTCTCTTTTTCAGTTTCTTTACTTCCGTGGTTTCTGTTGAGAACTTGGCACTTAGTCTTACTGGGCAACCCTTGTATGTGGTAAATCACTTTTCCCTTGCTGCTTTCAGAATTCTTTATCTTTGGCAGTTGGCCATCTGATTAGTATGTGTCTTGTGGTAAGTCTGTTTGGATTCATTCTGTTTGGAGTACATTGTGCTTCTCGAATATGTATATTTACATCTTTCACAAGAGTTGAGAAGTTTTTGGCCATTATTTTCTCAAATATTCTTTCTGCCCCTTTTCCCTTCTCTTCACCCTCTGGGACACCTGTCGTGTATATGTGTGCTTCTTATAGTCATTTGATTCCCTGAGACCTGCTCAGTTTTTTCCATTCTTTCCTATATCTGTTCTTTTGTCTGTTCAATTTCAGATGTTCTGTCTTCTAGGTCACTGATGATTTTTTCTGTCTGTTCAAATCTCCTGTTGTGTGCTTCTAGCATATTTGAAATCTCATCTATTGTGCTTTTCATGCCCATAGTTTTGTTATGTTTTCTCTGCATGCTTTCAAATTCTTCTTTATGCTCATCCAATGTCTTCTTAATATCCTTTATTTCTTTGACCATATTTTCCTTCATCTCCTGAATTGGCTTAGGAGAGTTGTTTGAACATCTTTGATTAGTTGTTCCAAATTCTGTATCTCCTTTGACTTTTAATTTGTTCCTTCGATTGGGCCATATCCTCCTGTTTCTTAGCATGATTGTAATTTCTTGCTGATATCTGGGCACCTGATTGTCTTGATGAGATTATTCTGAAGGTTGGCTTCTCTCTCTTGCCTAGGATTTTGTTGTTAAGGCTCTTCTTTGACACTTGGTTCATCAGTGTCTCCCAGCCAAAACAAGGCCAGGGACTGACATGGGGGGCACAAGCCAGTTCCAAGGGGTCCCGGGGAGAGGGCTAGGAGAGATGGCAAAAAGTGTTTTTTTTCAGCAACCTAAGGGTGCACTTTCCTGGCCTGCCCAGCAGATGGCACTCTCCATCATTCTATTGCCGGCAGCCCTCAGAAGGCCAGGGATTTTTAGCCCTCTGATGTGGGTTGAAACAATGGCTCCATGGCACCTGTCTGGGATGGCTAAAGTACAGGAACCCAGGGGTCTAAATGTGCAGGCCAACAGCTGGATTCGTCCTGGGCCACGTCCCCCTCTGTCCCCCCAGACAGGGACCAGACCCCGCGGAAGCTCCTTGCCTTGAAGGTGGGGGTGCGGCGGGAGTGGCAGCTCAGCAGGTGTCTCGGGTTCTTCACGGCAGTTTCTCCTCCCTGGGTGCTGTGTGGGGCCCCTGTTCTCTGGGGTCCCAGCATAGCTGTCGTGGAAAGTCCACCTGCCCATTAATTCCTTGCAGAACAGGAGCGAGCCCTGCAACTCCCTCCTCCACCATCTCCCTGGAAGTCTACCTTTGATATTTTTTCACTCATACATTTGTGATTCTTTGGCTTTTCTTCTGAATCAGTTGTAACACCTTCCCTGTACCCCGTGTTAAATAATGCCTTAGATAAAATCTTTGACACGTGTTCATTTTCTATCTGAATGTTAGTTCATGATATTCTCTTTTTCTGTAAGTTACCTGTTTGCAGGTTTGGAGTTCTCCTGCCAAGATGCCAGATGGATGCCCTGACAGAGCTGAGACGGCCTCCCAGGCTGCTCAAGGCTTGTCTTTTCTTGTTTCCCAGGGAAGGATGGAAGCAGCAATCGAATGCTGATTTTCTACTTGTAATGTTTATAATTTTAATTTTCCTCTCTACTGATTTTGCATTTTGTTTTTGTTCTTGGCTTGTCTGTGGCCAAGAAGTTATTCCCCATCGCTAGCAGCAGTGGCATTTGGCTTTGGATCTGCTTGTTTGATGATGTCTGTAAATGGATTAATGGTTTATAGAGATCTAGTTGGATGAGATGCAGTGGAGAATCTGGAGTGTTAATCTTTCTTTGGTTTACTTGTTTGTCCATTTATCTTTTCACTAGAGGGGCTGAATTGCAGATTTGAGTTGGCAGAAGAAAGAATCAACAAATTTGAAAATAGGTCAATTGAGATTATCCAGCTGAGGAAAAGAAGGAAAAAAGAATGAAGAACAATGAACAAATGCTCAGAGCCCTTCAAGAGCGTCATGGGACGTGGTCCAGCACAGCCACATACACAGCATGGAATCCCAGGAGAGGAGAGAAAGTGGCCAAAAGATTATTTGAGGAAATAATGGCTTAAGTTGTGAGAGAAGAAACTTCAGTTGTTGTGGTATCCCTAGGAAACAATACATGACAAAAGAAAAAATAGATAAATTGAATTGGATTTCATAAAAATTTGAAACTTCTGTACTTCAAAGGACATTAGCAAGACAACCCATGGAACAAGAGAAAGAATGTTCAAACCATGTTTCTTGATAAGGAACTTCTATCCGGGATATATAAAGAACCCAAATGAAAATGGGCAAAAGACCAAACAGACATTTCTCCAAAGAAGATATACAAATGGCCAATAAGTACATGAGGAGATGCTAAGCATCCTTAACTAGAAAACTGTCTGGCAGTTCCTAAAAATGTTAAACACACAGCTATTATATGATCCAACAATTCCGCTCCTAGACAGAATTCACCAGTTGTCAGTATAGTAGCAGAATTGCGCAAGAATCACTACTGTCTAATTTTAGAACATTCATCGCCTCCAAAAGAAACCCACCCTTTTTAGACACCACCTCCTAGTCACACACACCCCGGCCCTAGGAAACCACGCATCTATTTTCTGTCTTTAGATTTTCCTGTTTTAAACATTTTCTATCAACTGAATCATACAATATTGGATGTTTTGTGGTAAACTTCTTGCATGTAGCATAATGTTCCAAAGTTCACCCACATTGTAGTGTGCATGAGTTCATCATTCCATTTCATGGCTGAATCATAGTTCATAGTATGGATATATCACATTTTATTTATCCATTCTTCAATTGTTGGACATTTGGATTGTTTCCACTTTTTGGCTATCATGAATAATGCTATGAACAAGTGTATACACATCTTTGTGTGGATGTATAGTTTCATTTCTCGAGTCTATACCTAGGAGTGGTTTACTGGGTCATATAATAACTCTATATTTAACATTTTGAGGAACTGCCAGACTATTTTCCAAAGTGGTTGCACTGGTTTACAATCCCACTGTTAACCAATCTGAGTTCCAGTTCCTCCCAGGATATCTTGTAAACCTAAATCTTGGTGATTTCCCGGAGATTTGTTCTTCCACCTTATGATAAGAGGCACTAGAAGTATATAATATTGTTTGATACGCCCCCACTGCAAATTTCATGGGAAGAGTTGCCAGCTGGAAGAAGTGCTCAGCCCCCTCCTATGCTAAATTTCTATAGGCAAAATGTTATTAATATAAATGTTGTAGAAACTGTATGCTTCTTGGGAAGTCCCCGGAGATTTCTTCAGCTCTCACGGCCCATGATGTTTCAGCCTCAAGGAAAACACAGATCAGATCTCATGAAGTCATTTTGTCCTTTTCCTCTGTTAACAGAGTCCTGCCGCTGCTGTGCCCAAGGCTCTTTGGCAACAACAGTAGAGTGTTATCAGCCATAATTCAGTTATTGTTTTAAAAGTTAACTGGGCCCCAGCCTTGCTTCCCTCGTTTGAACCTAGTGTCTTCTGGGCTGGGGTTTTCCACGGCCTGCGCAGCAGACTCACCTGTGAAGTTTAATAGAAATGCAGATGTTGTCACCCTGGGGAGATGGCTGAATCGCTTCATTGATATTCCTGGTATATTCGTGGCATTTGGTGTATATTTTGCCTTAGGATTAGCACATGTTATATATCACAATTTTTCCCTCAGTAAGAAGTATTCATCCATATTTATAAAGCAGGTGTATTATTCACTGACTTCTTTGAAAATTTATGGTCTGTAAAGACATTTGTCTAATTTTGGTAACATGGCTCTTTGGTCTTCTTTGGCCTGACACAGAAACAACCAAATTCCTCATCAGTTGTGTTATTTTTATTACGAGCCCTCAAAAGACCACTCAGATTTGAAGATGTTGGGCAAATTAAGCCCACTGAATCTGTCACCCAGAGAGAGTCTGTTTGACTCATAGTTGCCTGAAGGTCCTGCACTTGGCTCCCCCCCAGAAGCTGTCTGCAGCCAAGGACAGTTCCCGGAGGCCTGTGGGGAAGGACAGCCCTGAATCCTTGGAACCACGGAGCCTCTGAAGGACAGACCCTGGGCACGGGCTCCGGACGGGGTCACGCAGCCGGCCGTCGCCTCGGTCCGTGTTTCCAGGCTCATGGAGATGCAGACGGCCCTGGGATGGCCAGCCCCGATCCGGAAGACCAGGAACCAACACAGGAAGGGAATCCTGCTGTGGTCGCGCGTCTGGAGCACTGTGGAGGTTTAGTGTCTCTAGTTCCCGGGCACAGGAGGAAGCCCTTTCTCCTTGTTCTCCAGCTATCTGTAACCCACATCAGTTCGGGAGGCTCTGATCTTGTAAACTGAAATGCAACAATTTTAAGTGACATCTGATTCTCCCTCCCCCGCCTATTCGCTTCCCAGGTGTACTGCTTTGATTAGAGCTCCTCCCGATTTCAGGGGACCCCAGAATGTGACTGGAAATAGGGTCTTCACAGATGCGGTTCAGATGAGGCTGCATTCAGTGGCCCTACATCCAGTGACCGGTGCCCCCAGGAGCCGGCCGGGTGAGCACACAGGTCGCGTGGTGACGGAAGCAGGGGTAGGAGCACCGCCCTACAAGCCAAGGCCATCGCTGACTGCTCGGAGGAGGCTGGGAAGGGTACTTTCCTGGACCCTGCAGAGGGAACTGGCCTTGCTGTCAACTCGGTCACACTTCCAGACCGCTGGACTGCAAAAGAAGACATTTCTGTTGATTTTAGCCTCTCAGTTACTTTTCGTTGCAATGTCGATGTTTGCACTGGTTCATTAAGAATCTATCTTCCTTTTTACCAGGATATAATTGGAAAAGTCGGTCATGTGGCCAAGGCCTCACCCAGAATATCCTGCTAGAGTGTGGCTCAGGAGTCAGGGCTGAGAAGTCGCTTTTAAGGAGATTGGGTTGGTGTGCCACTTTGAATGTATTGTGTCCCCCAAAATGCCATTATCTTTGATAATCTTGTATGGGCAGACGTATTGGTGTCAATTAGACTGTAATTCTTTTGAGGGTTTCCATGGAGATGCTACCCACCCAACTGGGATAGTTTCCATGGAGGTGTGGCCCCGCCCATTCAGCATGGGCCTTGATGAGTTTACTGGAGCGCTATATAAGCTTAGACAGAAGAAGCGAGCTTGCTACAGCCAAGAGGGACACTTTGAAGAACACACAGGAGCCCAGAGAGGAGCTTCAGCTTACAGAGCAACATTTTGGAGATGGTCTTTGACAGCAGACTTTTGCTCCGGAGAAGCTAAGAGAGGACAAATGCCCCAAGAACAACTAAGAGTGACATTTTTGAGGAGCTGCGGCCTAGAGAGGAACGTCCTGGGAGAAAGCCATTTTGAAACCAGAACTTTGGAGCAGACGCCAGCCACGTGCCTTCATATGGCCTTTCTGGATGCCACTGGCCATCCTCCAGTGAAGGTACCCAATTGTTGCTGCTTTACCTTGGACACTTTATGGCCTTAAGACTGTAACTGTGTAACCAAATAATCCACCCCCCCACCCCAGCTTTTATAAAAGCCAATCCATTTCTGATGTTTTGCATTCCAGCAGCATTAGCAAACTGGAACAGTTGGCTTTAGGGAGCCAGTGCCTCCAAAGCCTCTCCAGGTTGTGGGCTCCCAGCCTTACAGGTGGCAGGAAGGTCAGAACTCACCCAAATTGCAGGTACTGTGTTTCTTACTTTGGGATAGCAAATATTAGAGGCTTTTGAAAGTCTGATCAGATTTCCTCTAACACTTTCTGCACAGCGAACTGAAGTTGGCCTATGTGGTATATTAACCATTTTGCACCCATCTAGGTAAATAATTAGTCCTCTCAATGAGCCAAACTAATTTTATGTTCTGGAGTGATTTTTCTCTTTTGAGATTATTTTTTATCAAAAGGAAGGAAACTGTAATGAATTTTAAACTTTGTAATAGGCAAAAACTTTTACTGGTCTTTCCAGTGGAAAACCACACATTGTTTGGAGCGGGCCCTTCTGGGGTCTCAGACTCTGATTCGGGATTTTGTGGGGCTCCCTCCTTCCATTGTCTGTGAGCTACTTTATAGTCTGTGAGTTGTGAATGGGGGATCACAATGCAAACAATTCCCTTTTATACTCAGGCAAATAAATTCAGGCATATAGGGGTTCAGTTGTTTTCCTCCTGGAGAAGTCAGTTTCATATCCACTTTTAAAAGTCATCTCTGCATTCTTTCACTCCATACAAATTCATGGTTCTTGAACTTCTCCTCTGAACTGGACATAATAACCAGTAAGTAAATCTTTGCACACTGTATGCGTTTCCACTCTGCCATAATGGACGACCGCAAACCGGGGCTTAAAACCACGGGAACGTGTCCTGTCTTGTTACGGTGCCCGCGAGTTAAATGTGAGACAGCCAAACTGAATTTGAAGAGCCTTTATTAGCCGGCCGGCGACTGTTCACCGTCACTCCACACAGGGAGTTCAGTGAGCAGCCCCCTCCCGAGTTTGCTGAAGGCTTATATAGGTAAAAGCCACATCCTGGTCATGAAGTAAGCTCATGAACAGAAGCAGATAGCAGCCTGTTGATTGGTTACTGTTTTTAGTCACATACAATGTTTTTGGTGATTACATGGCAACTACATACAAGGAAATTGGCATCAATATTCTTGGTACCATAGCAAGCTTTTCTAACAGAAGCAGAGTTAATGGTTATTGATTGATTACTTAAGTAACATTGACACAGAAGTTGATACCAAATGTAACAAAAAGTTTTGCTTGGGGTTAGTACAATCATTGTGAAAAGGGTCACGCTTGGCTAATGCGTACAACTGTGGTTTCACTTCCTTCTTCTTATGGCTTAATGCCACTTAATTTGCTTTGCAACCATTAATGGGTGAAACTTGAGAGGAAGGGGGGCCCACTTCATGTCTCAGAGCCCAGTGGGCTGAGGTCAGGTGTCGGCAGGGTGGGCCCCTGGGGGGTCCGAGGGCGAAGCTGCCCCTGCCTCTCCCATCGCCCTTCTGTCTCCACGTGGCCTTCTCCCCTGCTCGGGCCCCCTCTCCTCCCTCCTATGAGGACAGCAGTCTTAGGATTTAGGGCCTCCCTAAATCGAGGGTGAGCTCCTCTCAAGATTCTTAATCATCTGCAAAGGCCTGATTTCCAAATAAGGTTACAGCGCAGGAGCCAGGGGCCAGGACGTGGGGCCTCCGTCCAGCCCTCCGTGCACGTTTATCTTAACGATTGTGTGACTGTCACAATGTCACCTATTTAAAAGGATTGCTTTTTTCGTTAACAGCAGTTTTGGAGACCAAAGGGACTGGGAAGATGAGGTTTTAGGAAAACGGGAGTGCTGGGAAAGAAAACAAAGGTTCACTATGGCTAAGAAATTTAAAGTGGAGTTGGGAGGTGATTCTGGAGGTGCCTGTTAGGCAGGACTCAGCCAGAGATTACCAACCGCCATGGTGTGCGAAGCCTCAGGCAACAACATTCCTCAAAACCCAAAGAAGTCTGGGCACCATGACACAGGCTACAAGACAAAGAGCTCAGTTAACTGCTAACCCCAAGGGCATTTGGTGTTCCCGGAGCATCCACCAACCACAAACAACGTGTCTGATCTTTTCCTTTAAAAACCCTTGTCTGGAAATGCAAAGACGTCTGGGTTTGGGCTGCTGCTCGCTGAATCGCAATTCCAAGACCCCAGATGAACGCCTGGGCTGCCCCTTGGTTGTTACTCCAAGACCCCAGATGAACGCCTGGGCTGCCCCTTGGTTGTTACTCCTGGGTTGACAGGGACTGGGGGGAACAGTGGGCTTCCAGGTTTGAGTGGACAGGGAGGTGGTTACTTGGGACCTGGGGGGAGGTTTTCCTGGGGCCCAGTACTCCCAATTTTGGGAAAAGGACTCCCCACAGCACCCCAGGCCGGGGGTACCCACTTTCAGTCTCCCCAGAGGGGAGCGCGGCGGTATGGGACGGGGTCCTAGGCCAGGGCTGGGGTCCTGTAGTGTGGAAATAGGGCAGAGGTCATTCGTCTGTTTGGGGGTGGGAAACAGTGCGACCTTGCGAAGGGGAAGGCCCGTCCCTCTGCCGCCCCCTGGGCGACCCGCGGCTGCTTCGCCCTCGCGGCCCTGCTCAGTGCCCGGTTGCCGGACCCTGCGGGGAAGAGGAGCCCAGAGGGCCGCGCGGGGAGCGGGAGCCGGGAGGGTAGGACCGAGCCAAGGCCGCCCGGGAGGGAGGGCAGGTGGCGAGGAACCGGGGAGACAAGATGGGTAGGGGGCGCCGCTCCCCCTGCCCGCCCCTCCCCTTCTTCCCCCTCCCTCCTCTCCCCCCTCC